>BQNB010003748.1:9144-60228 GCA_026074375.1 Tanacetum coccineum
AGCATATACAAACAAATGATATAACCAAACGTCAAATGCTTCCTACTTAGATCATATGAATAGTTTTCAACAAACATTTAACGATTACAAACAACCACATAAATATTCGAGAAACACCACCAAATGTTTTAAGCAATTCTATAAATACGAGTACCAAATGTTTATAGCCAGACACAAGTTTATCAAGACATCAAACACCTTGAGCTCCTTACTTATTCTTCTTCGTCATGTTGGACAAAAATGATCGAGGCACTTGAACATCCCCTTGGTTTGCTTGAACTCCTCCGAAGCCCTGAGAATGTTTGGAGGTTGGTTTGAGTAGGTGATGGGAGAAAGATGATAGTTTCTAATGGGACCGTTGTCGCCAAGATATCGTTGTAACAACCGGCAATTTTCAAAACTTTAAATGACTATTTTACCCTTTGTCTTTTCGGGTCTGACTTGACTTTTGACCTTTTGACCTTTTATTGGCATGTAAAAACAATTACCGTGTAACCGGTAATTTTTCGAAACTTATTTTAATAATAATTCATGATTATTATTACATATTTCTCATTTATAAACTTCTTTTTCAATCTCATTTGGCTTGAAAATGGGAAGATATCTCGTTAATTGTGAAAACCGCACACAACGCGTACCGACATGATAATAATTAAATGGGCTAGTTGCACGGAAATGTATCTAACTTGTCACTTTTTGTAGTTCTGTGTAGCCAACTATTTTTTTGCAGTTGTGTGTAGCCTACTTTTGAATTCGTGCAGTTCCGTGTACTCGGTGACCTAAAGACTTGCTAGTGCCTATGTGGCACAAGTCTTTTCCATGTAAGCTTAAAATTAAAAAAAAAAACAAACACCCCCTTTAACTAAGCAGCTTCTGATCAAAGCAAATCCAAATACTCAGAAAAGCAAATCTGAACACCATGTAACAAATCGAGACCTTGGGAAAAGCAGAACAACAAATCCTCAATTGAGTTATTTAATATATTTTGTTTCAAACATGTTCTAAAATGACATAAGGTGTAACTTATTACTACCATTCAACCTCAAAACTCATATAAATTCATCCAGCTTTTGAGAAGATATTTTAAAATTACCTTAAGCTATGTATTAAATTATCAACAAGATCCACTATAATATACTACAGTGATGTATACTTTATTGTGTGTTAAGTTTTATTAGCCGATATTGTTGCAACAGTGGTGAATGAACAATGCTCAAAGGATGTTGCTTTGGACAAAATTATGTTCCGATCAGCTAGATACCATCTCGATTTTGGATGAATTAGTTGGTTAAAAAGGCTTTGAACCAACCTTATAATCATCGGGCTGGGCACTGGGTAAAGGAGAAGGTGATGGGTTTCGTGGTGACTGCTAAAATGGTGGTAATGAAATGGTAGTGATGGAGGTAAGTGGAGGTGCTAATGGCGAGGGGCTGGGTGACGAGAAATAATGGAGGTAAGTGTGGTGGAGTTGGTGGCAGGTGGTGGGTTCCATAGTGGTGGTGGTGGCTGAAATGGATGGTGTTGGTAAAATTAAGGAGAAGATGGTGTTTGGAAGTGAGTTTTATAAATGTGATGTGTACTAATTAATAACATGTCAAAATATTTTGTAAATGGAGAAATGACTTGTAACCTGATAAGAAGGTTATCCGATACACGGAGGTGCACGAATTCAAAAGTAGGCTACACAGAACTGCAAAAAAATAGTTAGCTACACAGAACTACAAAAAGTGACAAGTTAGATACATTTCCGTACAATTAGCCCTTTAATATTTAAGCCGCATTTCCAATCTTACCAATCACTTGAAAGTGTCCACGGTATTTAGAACACAACCATGTTACACTTTTCTGCGCACAAATCTATGTGGAAGGATGAAGTTTAAGATTGAACCAAGTGCCCATCTAAAAATTACTGTATGTTCTCTTCTTATCAGCCATGTCCTTTGTTTGTTCTTGAGAATAAATACCAAATGTCGCACAGCTTAACCAATATAACTAAAAATATGTGAGCACAAGATTAATCTAGGATAAGTCTCGAACTATTAGATAGATTCTAGTTTTGCATTGGTTTCAGATTTACAGCTCTTGTACTAGTAACTTTATATAGACACTTCTTGTTATCCGCAGGGTCCGAGACACACATATCAAATCCAAATCACTATGTTTCGTGTAACCTCGACATATTTTTCATATAGCGATCATCATCAGTTGTACCCCTGGTTTTCCGGCAGGGGGTTGCATGTCATTTATTCATTAAATACTCCTGGGACAATTAGGAACTAATTATTAAGGTGAGTATTTTCTTGTGGCAAGCATGTTTAGATAGACACCAACATGCATTCGACATCCTTTATTTTGATTTCGAGTAGACGTAAGTTTGTTGATAATTCATTTTGGGATAATTGGATTCAAGTCGTGTTGCATTTGGTTCATCTAGGAGCTGTTGTATCATGTATGTAGTCATGTTTCTTAAGCAGTAGCGACTCATAATGGAATTAAAGTAAAGCAATTGCAAATTCTCTAGCCACCAATGTTCTATCCATAGCTTTCACATGAGAATCACCAGCCATGTAAGATACATGTGTAGGAGGACTTTGGCCATATACTACTTCAAAAGGTGTCGCCAAAGCTAACCATTTGACCCAATCCTTTAGTTGTTCACTTGTGATGCACCTCAAATAACATTGCAAACATCTATTCACAAATTTTGTCTCACCATCAGTTTGATGATGATAATTTCCAAAAAGTACTAATGAAAATCTTATCTTTGTCATTTGTAATTGTTTTAGGTTACTTGTATAAAAAACGGAAAGAAGAGAGATGGAGTAGGAATAAAAGAGAGAAGTAATGAGGAGAGGAATAAGAAGTAATTTTCTATCTTGTGTTCTCGAGTTGGAAAGAAGATTAGTAGAGTAAATTTGGTGTAATTTACTATCTTTTGTTGAAGGTTAATTTGATTCCTTGATTATTATTCCAAAATCAATCACAATATATAATCATACAGAGATTATTCTAGAAAGCAATATTGGCTGGGCCTCTTATGCATAAGAAGGACTACTACAATAAATAGAAATTATCATGAAACATTATACAAAATATATCGACTAATACGCCCCCGCAGTTGGAGCGGGAGAAGGCCGTATGCTCAAACTGGATCGAAATTCTTCAAACAATGCGGAAGGCAGTCCCTTGGTGAAAATGTCGGCATATTGAAAACGAGAGGGCACATGTAGAACTCTAACCTGACCAGCGGTAACCATATCTCGGACGAAATGAATGTCGATCTCAATGTGTTTCGTCTGTTGATGTTGAACAGGGTTGGCAGACATATAAATAGCACTAACATTATCACGGTAGACAAGAGTTGCAGTCGATAAAAGAGAGTGTAACCTACAAAGAAGATTACGAAGCCATGCAGTTTCTGCTACAACGTTAGCAGCACCCCGGTATTCAGCTTCGGCACTGGAGCGTAAAAGAGTGTGTTGTCGTTTAGCGAACCAAGATAATAAGTTATCCTGAACCAGAACCCCATCCGGACCAGTTTGGACTCCGTATCAACAGGTGTCCGAGAAGGGTTACAATTAACCATGTGAGCATGCTTAAGGAGCTGAAGAGCGTACTTTCGTTGAGATAAAAATAAACCTGTAGAGTGACGAACAACAGAGATACTAAGAAAATAATTAAGTGCCCCGAGATCAGTCATGTCAAACTCACGATGTAAAGAGTCAATAAGATGCTAAAGAAGTGACGTAGAAAAAGCCGTAAGAATAATATCATCCACATATAAAAGAAGATAAGCAACCTGAGATCCCTGACTATAAATAAATAGAGAAGAATCACAACGACTGTAATAAAATCCAGTCCGTGTGGCATAACCTACAAAACGCTGAAACCAAGCACGAGGTGCTTGTTTTAGTCCATATAAAGATCTTTGAAAGCAAACATGGTTAGGGAACCTAGCATCTGTAACACCCCAAAACCAGGATTTAAGTATTTAATTACGAAAAGGCCATTGGGTTAGTTTGACTATGACTTTAATAGTCTAAATGTACCAAAGGGACATAAGTATATGTCTGCCAAAACCAATACGTCGTATTGGTAAAGATGAATACGGTGTATTGATATAAGAAGTGGATCTGGCATATTCAGAAGTATGAATACGGAGTATTGGTAGTCTAGCATGAATACGGCGTATCCATGAGAATGGATACGGCGTATTTGTTAAGTTGGCCAAAATAAGAGAAAATAGGACTTGAGGGACCATAGTTGCCAAAGTGGTAAACTTCCACCCATTAAATATCTAGACACTTCCTATAATTTTCTAAAATGTTCCAGGAATGTGTGTTGGTGTTGTCTGTGTCGACCCAAGATAAGAAAAGAGGAGGGAAACCATAAGCTTGAGGTTTGATGATTAATTTGATGAAGATTATACTTCTATAAGAAGGGTTAAGTCCTAGTTAATGTCTCTATCAAGTAAGTATCTCATTTAGTGTTTAATTGTTAATTAAGAAGTTAGGGTTTAAGTACTCAAATTAGGGTTTTGGGTAATTATGTTTCTAAAGCAAGAATTAAGGTGTTTATGATTATGGGTTAAGGTTAATTGATGATTAATCTAAAGTAATTGGAAGTCTTCATCATATGATCAAGATATGATCATATGATGATTAAGGATGGGAATTAAGTAAGTTATGGGTTATGTAAACCCTTGTTATTGATATTGCTTTTATGTGAAAATAGGTTTTGAAGATGATGGTGCTAATGCTTATGTTTATTGATTTGGATTCAAGGTAAGTAAACCGGTTATAATGTGCTATTACATGATTCTATCATTTTATGTATTATGTGGTTGATGTAATAAAGGTTTAGGATGTCTTGGTTAGAAGCTTGGGCTAATAAGTAGATTAGACGCTAGTTTAGCAAACTAACCAAGGTTGTGGTTAAGCCTAAATTGACCCATTTAAGGTATGTAATGATTTTGTATGATTTGATGTAATGTGTTTTATGTCTAATGTGCTAATAATGATGAAAGGTGGTCTTATGGACTAATAACGAATAAGAATGATGCTTATGAGATGAATGATGTATAATAACATGTTATTGCCATTTACTTACTAAGCCTCGTGCTTACGGTTTAGTTGTTTAACATTTTGTAGGTGCAATGTGAAGAAGTAAGACCTCGGATAAAGGCCTAGATATTGGAAGCAAGGACTAGAAGTGTTGGTTTATGCTTAGAGCTTAGTACTAGATACCGAGCTCGAAACGATGTTGAACCCCCAAAGTAACGTGAAATTGTTTCTAAACGTTAACGTTAAGTGTCAAGGTCTTTTGTATTGGTTTTGGGTAAAAAGGTATGCAATTGGGACAAAGGAAGAATGTGAAATGGGTAAAAGGGGTGTTTGGCAAAACACCCATCGAATGGTAAAGAATGTTGTCGAGGTTCGTTGAGACCCCAAACATTATGATAATGATGTATTATAATGTATTTATGGTTTCTGGAATGTTTTGTGGAGTATCTAGTTCTGAAAGTAAGGTTTTAGGTCAAAAAGGGTAATTCTGCACATGTTTATGCAGGTTCTGGGTCTGTTGGTTCAATACGGCGTATCCAAGGTATGGATACGGCGTATTGAAGGTTTAAAGTAGATACGGTGTATCCATTCTATGGATATGGCGTATCCATATCTATAGTTTCATGTCAATTTTGTTATAGTCATAAAAACCAAACCGTAATGTGTTAGAAGGCGTGCCACCCGGCGTTTTGAAGATAATTGAGTCAAGTTTATACTAGTAATACTTTAAACAAGTGAACGGTTATGTATTTTACTTATTTTATAAAAGGGACACAAGGTCAAGCTTTTAAATAAAAAGTTTACTTTTTCTTAAAATTCAAGAGTCGGAAAAAGGGCGTTTCAACTTGGTATCAGAGCTTCAGTCTAAGAGAAGTAGGATTCTACTATAGGATGCCTAAACTTAGACCACTCGTATATGTGTTTCAACTTGGTATCAGAGCTTCGGTCTAAGAGAAGTAGGATTCTACTATAGGATGCCTAAACTTAGACCACTCGTATATGCGTTGCCATAAGTTTAAGTAACGAAGAATGTAAATGTTTTAGTTATAAGGTAGTTACGTGCTTGCGGCAATAGAATAATAATGTATAGACATGGAATGATTATGAGAAATTATAAATGTTATTTTGCCATTGACTAAAAGATTAGGAATGCGGCTAAGAACATATAACTCCTATTGAAAAAGTGTTAAGCATAGAAGCATATGCTTATGTAATGTGAAGTCTATGGTGTATTGTATGTGTAAGTGATGTATGATATGTGTATTATGATTATATGAATTAAAGAAATGCTTGAGCTAAGATAAATGCATGAGCTAGATAATGACTAAAGTATGTAAGTATGAGCTAGATAATGTGAATATGTTGAATTATAAAAGTCGCTTAATGAAGGGTATTGTATTGTGAGTAAATGCTTATATGAATTACTAATAAAAAGCTAAAGTATGAGAAGTTGTATAATGTAAAGGACATGATGAAGTACAACGCAATAGTATGACATGGTTAAGTACAAGATGTATATGAAATATGTTTAAGAAGAGTTGCGCTAGAAATCTTAAATGATGTTAAATGTATCAAATGAATGATAAAGAATGAAGCTAAATGCATTAAATAAATGGTAAAGAATGAATGAATCATGTAAATATGAGAAGAGATGTATGATAAATAAAGTGGATAAATGAGCATACCTTAATATAAATCAAATGAATGAATGATGAAGAATGAAGTTTATATACATGAAAGAGTTTAATGAAGTAAACGATAGATTGGTATAAAAGTTGATCATGAGATCAACGTAGTATTGACAAGAAAACAAGAGATGCATATGCATATGTAATATGAGAGAATGATAAAAGAAAGGTGAAAATGTACATGTATATGTACTACATGATTTGGATCTTGTGGAATATAAAGTAAGATGATAAAGTGTGAGCTAGAATTGTGTAAGGCAATAAGAATGGAAATGAAAAAGTATATGATTAGAAAAGTATGTAATCAATAAAAAGGGGTAAAGAATGATAAATTTAAATTTAGCTTAGATCCAATGATTAATGTGATGGTATTCTTCGAGATAGCCTAATGTGATGGTATCCTTTGGGATAACCTAAGAATGTTAATGATACCACAAGGGTATCGATAATAGGCGAATTCCTACGAGGAGAAAGCTAAGTTTCCTTTGGGAAAAGTTAAGGAGATTGGATCCAAGATTATAAAAGATGATATTAAAAGTAAATGAGATAGCAATATGAGATGAATGGAAAGTAATGAAGATTTAAGTAAGTTCGAGTGTTATGTCGGAAGTGTATAAGTAGGACGGTTTATAATCTCATTATTTAAATGAATTAGGACGCCTCTTCATTTAAATAAAGAAATTATAAATCACCGAACCATAAGTTTATACTTTCTTATTTGCATTGATTGGGACGCCTCTCAATGTAAATAAAGTGGTATAGATGAGTGGGCTTATTTGTTCTAGGCATAACATGAGAAGAATTAAATAAGTAGAAGAGGAAGGCCTAAAATTAGTTAGACGTCATAGGAATTAAGATAGGCGAAATAAGAATTTGAGTGCGACCTTTAGAAAAGACTTTAGAGAGAAAGCTAAGTCTAAAACGTTAAGATTATAGGACTAAGGATGAAAGTTGAATTGTAGATATAAAATATGCCTTATGGCATGGTTTCAATATAAATAATGGCTATGGTGGTTGCTAAGTTGTATTAGCACCCTTAAGTGAAATGTAAAAGTATTAGTTAAAGTTTGAAATTATGAAGTCAAAGGTATTGAATTTTCAAAATGATTTATAGTTCTTGATGGAAAATTTACTAAAAGAAGTAAAGGAAACAAAGTTTTATAATGAAAGTGATAAAAAGAAATGTTAAGATGGTTGTGGTAAGTAAGAAAGTATATGATAATGTTCACTTTCGTCAACTCAAGGTAATGTAATATTACGTATGACATGTAGTTCATAATGAAAACTTAAAAAAGGAAATGAAATGGAATATAATGATATAAAGAAAGTTACTAAAATGATGGAATCAAAAATGGTAAATGTCACTTAAATGATATTTGTCATCAAAAAATTGTAAGTATGATGAGAATAAGAGTAAAGTAGAACAGGTTAAGGATAATTAGAGGTATAATGGAATGACTAGAGTTACAAAACCATGTAGGTTGATGCAACTAGTCAAGTATATGTCTGAGAATGTTAAGATGTAATGTCAGGTCAATGCGACCAAGTTTTTATTAATAGACGAAGAGATTTCGGGGATGAAATCTAAATAAGGGGATAGAATTGTAACACCCTAAAACCGGGTTTTAAGTATTTAATTACGAAAAGTCCATTGGGTGAGTTTGACTATGACTTTAATAGTCTAAATGTACCAAAGGGACTTAAGTATATGTCTGCCAAAACTAATACGGCTTATTGGTAAAGATGAATACGATGTATTGATATAAGAAGTGGATCTTTCATATTTAGAAGTATGAATACGGAGTATTGGTAATCTAGCATGAATATGGTGTATCCATGGGAATGGATATGACGTATTTGTTAAGTTGGCCAAAATAAGAGAAAATAGGACTTGAGGGACCAAAGTTGCCAACGTAGCAAACTTTCACCCATTAAATATCTAGACACTTCCTACATTTTCTAAAATGTTCCAGGAATGCGTGTTGGTGTTGTTTGTGTCAACCCAAGATAAGAAAAGAGGAGGGAAACCATAAGCTTGAGGTTTTATGATTAATTTGATGAAGATTATACTCTATAAAAAGGGTTAAGTCCTAGCTAATGTCCCTATCAAGTAATTATCTCATTTAGTATTTAATTGTTAATTAAGAAGTTAGGGTTTAAGTACTCAAATTGGGGGTTTTGGGTAATTATGTTTCTAAAGCAAGAATTAAGGTGTTTATGATTATGGGTTAAGGTTAATTGATGATTAATGTAAAGTAATTGGAAGTCTTCATCATATGATCAAGATATAATCATATGATGATTAAGGATGGGAATTAAGTAAGTTATGGGTTATGTAAACCCTTGTTATTGATATTGCTTTTATGTGAAAATAGGTTTTGAAGATGATGGTGATAATGCTTATGTTTATTGATTTGGATTCAAGGTAAGTAAACCGGTTATAATGTGCTATTACATGATTCTATCATTTTATGTATTATGTGGTTGATGTAATGAAGGTTTAGGAAGTCTTGGTTAGAAGCTTGGACTAATAAGTAGATTAGAGGCTAGTTTAACAAACTAGCCAAGGTTGTGGTTAAGCCTAAATTAACCCATTTAAGATATGTAATGATTTTGTATGATTTGATGTAATGTGTTTTAAGTGTAATGTGCTAATAATGATGAAAGGTGGTCTTATGGACTAATAACGAATAAGAATGATGCTTATGAGATGAATGATGTATAATAACATGTTATTGCCATTTACTTACTAAGCCTCGTGCTTACGGTTTAGTTGTTTAACGTTTTGTAGGTGCAATGTGAAGAAGTAAGACCCCGGATAAAGTCCTAGATATTGGAAGCAAGGACTATAAGTGTTGGTTTATGCTTAGAGCTTAGTACTAGATACCAAGCTCGAAATGATGTTGAACCCCTAAAGTAACGTGAAATGGTTTCTAAACATTATTGTTAAGTGTCAAGGTCTTTTGTATTCGTTTTGGGTAAAAAGGTATGCAATTGGGACAAAGGAAGAATGTGAAATGGGTAAAAAGGGGTGTTTGGCAAAACACCCATCGAATGGTAAAGAATGTTGTCGAGGGTCGTTGAGACCCCAAACGTTATGATAATGATGTATTATAATGTATTTATGGTTTCTGGAATGTTTTGTGGGGTATCGAGTTCTGAAAGTAAGGTTTTGGGTCAAAAGGAGTAATTCTACACATGTTTCTGCAGGTTCTGGATCTGTTGGTTCAATACGGCGTATCCAAGGTATGGATACGGTATATTGAAGGTTTAAAGTGGATACGGCGTATCCATTATATGGATATGGCGTATCCATATCTGTAGTTTCAGGTCAATTTTGTTTTAGTCATAAAAACCAAACCGTAATGAGTTAAAAGGCGTGCCACCCGGCGTTTCAAAGATAACTGGGTCAAGTTTAAACTAGTAATACTTTAAAGAAGTGAATGGTTATGTATTTTGGTTATCTTATAAAAGGGACACAAGATCAAGCTTTTGAACAAAAAGTTTACTTTTTGGTAAAAATCAAGAGTCGAAAAAAGGGGCGTTTCACTACGCTTTTTCTTTTTGCATATTACAATCACCATTAGTTCCATCATGAGACTTATTCATCACTTTATCCTTTTGCTTAGGCTGTTAGACATATTTACAGAGTATCTTAGCCCTTCCATCCTAATATCCTTGTTTCCCATTTTAAGCTATGTTATTATGATCATTACTTATCTTCTTCTTTACATTCACCTGGATAAAGTCATCCTTAATCTGATCCATCATATTCTTCTTATTAGTATCATCACACACCCTTTCCTTTTTTTTGCATTTCCTATCATCACAATTACCTTTGTTTAGGATTTGTTTCAACCTAAATTTACCCACATCCTAAACAAGTGATAATTCAGCTCCTGTATTAGCTCCTAAGTTGACATCCTGTAGCCCACAAAATAACCACAAACAGCTAATTCTAACTTCTTACTACCTTCCTTTACAATCTCCTCATCAAAAATGACAAATTCATGTCCATTTTCTTTGAGAACAGTAGGAATATGACACAGTTTGTTATCAACAATCTCTTTTTTACTATTCAATTTGCTAGCATAACTGTTCATTACAATTTTATTAACAACACTTGGGTCAGAACACTTGTTATCAAACTTATTGTTATTGGTAATTTCATCAAACACTTCATCAACACACTCATTACCAACATGTTGTGCATTCACATTCTTAGGGATAGGACTTACATAACTCTGAATCATCAACATGAACAGTAGTAGTTACATTCACCTTACCATTATTATTTCCCTCGCTATCCTTAATCAAACTCTCAAGGCTATCATTTCCCCCATTTTGGACATTACACTCATTCATCATATTATCCTCATTATTATCAACCCTAATTATATGCTCAACCTCAATTACCTCTGTATTATCATATTCCAAAAGTTCTGATTCTCATCTTCATCCGCCGATTGATCCAATTTCTTTCCGTTTATAGCACAAATCGTATCCCCATACTTCAATGAAACCTTCACGAGTCGTCGTGATAATCGACGTTGAGTCGTCATGAACTCAAATCCTTGAAAATGAAAAATTCAAAATACAGGAGATAGATCTCTAAATTTTGAACACTTTGATCGGTTTTGTTATGGAATTTGACAGGTAAATCAAGCAGCAATGGAGAAAATGGTGATAAAAATGGTGGAATAATTGGCGCGAAATTCAGTTGGAGAAGAGAGAAAAAGAGAGAGCAAAAGAGTTGTGCGTTTAACTTTAATAATTAATTTATAACTATAAAATTAAATATAAAAGAGTAAATAAGAGAATGTTAATAAACTTATGGCTGAGAATAAGTTTCATAATAATGTTAGTGGTATCATACTCACCTCTACCATGTTTATAATGTTTCAAAATTTTAGAAATGATTAGTTTCATATACGTACAACAAACAACCATATTTATGTATTAATTCATTCCCATGATTCAAAACACATGTAACAAACACACCCTAAAGAAACTTAAGAAACTCAATAGATATAGCAAATTAGATGCAGTTTGGTTGATGAGTGTAGGATTTAAGGAATTGATTCATTTTTAAAATTTATCGTTGGGTACATAAATACTACGTATAAAACATGAAACTAGAAATGATTAATAAAAAATGATACCACATGATATAGATGGGTTTCTTTGACTCAATCCTTTAACAACTTTTAAGTTGATACTAACTATTAATATATTCAAGTAATTATTAATACTACTTTCGTTCCAAAATTATTGTCTATTTTTTTGTTTCAGAATAATTGTTCACTTATAGTAATAATAGTTGGATTTGTTTAAGTTTACCATATTACCCTTAGTTTAACTGATATTTACAAACATAAAAAAACTACTAATTAATTATCAAATGGTAAAACTATTTTTTTGTAGAAACCAAAACAGTAATTAATGTATTTTTTTAAACGGTGTATTTCTTGTATGTGGACAATAATTTTAGGATGAAGAAAGTATTTAATTATAGAGATTTGCTACAACCACAAATGTTTTACAAACAAAAATCCACAAAATGAGGTGCCTTGCCACTTGGCCAATTTGTTCTTTCTCTTTTTATTTATTCATTATTATAAAAACAACATATATTTTGCTTTAAAATATGACATTGAAAAAGTTTTAAAAATAACATTAAACCCCAACCGAACTGTGTAGACCCAAACTAAAACCAAACCGAGTAGACCCGAACCGAAACCGAAACCAATAACGAAATGTGGTGAAATCCTTGACCGAAACCGAACCCCTATGGTGTTCTATTGTTACAGCTTTTAACAGCTCTTTTGAAGTTCTGAACTTTATTACTTAATTCCAGTTCAGCATATTACCTCCCAAAATGAATGATATACACATATTTAAGTTGCTATTGTATTTGCTATTCAAACGTATACTTTCCTCTAAAAATGAATGACATACACACATTCTAAATTACTACTGTATTTGATTCTATAGAATACACACATTTAAGCCGACCCCAGTCTTATTCGGTTCGGTTTCGGTCAAGCATTTCACCACATCTCGTTATTGGTTTCGGTTTCGATTCGGGTCTACTCGGTTCGGTTTTGGTTCGGGTCTACACAGTTCGGTTGGGATTTAATGTTATTTTTAAAGCTTTTTCAAAGTTATATTTTAAAGCAAAATATATGCTGTTTTTAAAATAATGAATAAATAAAAGGGACTACATATACAAACAACATATATTTTGCTGTTTTTAAAGCTTTTTCAATGAAGTTTATGAGTAAAGATTTAGTTATGAATACATGCGTATATATTTTACATATTTAGTATTATTTTTAATATACATTTTATGTTTTTGTTCATGAATATATATTTTACAAACATAGTCAAAATATAAGCCAACCCAGAAGTTAATGTGATACTTGGATATATTTAGCACTGTCTTTTTCAAATGATTCATAAGTTTATGTTGTAAAATTTTCCGCAAGAGGTTGCAATGAACAAAATAGTGCATAATTGCAATAAATGACAACGAAACCAAATAACTATTTGCTAAAAAAGGAATATAAAAAATAACTAACTTGCAAAGGATAATATGAAGAATAGTCCAAGTATGACTCTACGTCATGTCTCGGTACTTTTGTACTTCTGATTAAAGCAACATAAAAAGCATTCTTATTAATATGTGAATCGGTAT
This sequence comes from Tanacetum coccineum, assembly GCA_026074375.1. NCBI lineage: Eukaryota > Viridiplantae > Streptophyta > Magnoliopsida > Asterales > Asteraceae > Tanacetum > Tanacetum coccineum. The sequence continues at coordinate 22,593 of BQNB010003748.1, forward strand.
AAAGACAACAAAATTTTATGAGCCGTTGGTATCGACTACCCGAAGCAAAGAATGATTATAGAGATTAAAGAAAGTTTTTCATATACTTTTATTGGGAGGACTTCTCATACAACTCTGCATGTTTTTGTTCTTTTACATGATGTCGATTGTCGAACCAGGTTATTTAGTAATTGATATGTAGATTATGAATAAAATAGTGAATTAAGTTTTTGAATAAATGATTTCAGAAATATGCCCCTTACAACCTATTAAACTCATTTGACTAACTTGAGCATCTATTCCCTTCTCGGTTATTTTTTTTATTTGACCCGTTTGAGAAAAAAACACAGCCTAATCGACCCATTCATATAAAAAGGGTTACAATTGCCACCTCTAAATCATATATGGGAAGAGGAAAATCGTACATGTATGTAAAAATAACTATGAAAACTGTAGTCAACGTATTCGTGTTGGAACTCATAATAACTATGAAAATGGTGGTCTACAAAGGATTACCTTTGAGGGTTCACATAGGTTTCATTGTTTGGGTGTCATCTGTTTATGGCGTCGTTCTTTACAAATGCAGATGGTTAGTTATTTGCTTATGCATTTTTTATTGAGGGTACGAAAATAGTGTTGTTTCGGGGAGGGTACGAAAAGAGTGTTGTTTCGGGGGTCGTTCGGGTTGGGTGTTAGTGGGTTGGCAGAAAATGGAATCGGCCAACCCACTAATACAGACAACAACAAAACGATATTAAATAATTTTTTTAAGGAAATAGGACAACTTTTTGCTTTGAGTTGTAAAATCAACATTTTTTGGTTTCACCAAATACTACTATCACCTAAATTTATTTATGTGCATCCATATTAGATTGGTTCTCGAGGCACTCTTGCGATTATATAGTATTTTTGGAACTTCGTAGTCTGTTATGGCCAGTCTAACGCATGGTCTAAATTAACCATAGATGTTTAGTTTCAAAAGTTGGTTTATTTTGGGTCTTGCTAAAATGATGTTAGGCAGGTGAGTGTGTTTAAGGGTGAACCATTGCATTCCTGGGCATGAAAAATGATGCCTTAAAGGGTTGGGCAGGGCCGTTTAAAATCAGGTTTGCATCAAACCGCATATTTCTTTGCGGACATGTTTTGGATGGTGTTTGCTTAGCTATGATGATTTGGTCTGCCGTTCGATCGTAATTCCGGTGCGACAAAAGAACGCTCGTTGTAAATTATGGTAGCACTTTTGCAGCTGGTACGTTGTCCTAGTTGGGTGTAGTTTTCGCATGGCAAAAAAAGGTCATCCGGCTGTGTTTTGACCAAATGAATGTGTGATACCTGATGATACCGCCTAAATGTCTGATGATGCTTTTTAGGAATGGCTTATGTCGTTTAGTATTTTCCCAGACAAAAATGACATCTTTTTTGTGTGTTTTTGGAACGTCCATGATTCATCTCTCAGCTTTGGGATCGCCATTAGACGGTTTTAGTTTATTGTTTTCTAATGACATTTACATCTTGTTTGGATAATCTCAGGTCGGCCGTAATGATCCGGTTATCCAGAGAGTCATGCGTGAATTGTGTATAGGTTATCGAAGAAACAACGGGTTGGTGCAGTAATGTTAGGACGAGGAGTACCCGCAACAAAGGTCAATTTTCATTAGTAAGACCATTGTTCCCATAAAATTATATTAAAAAAAATCCCGTATAGCTAAAAAAAGAAATCTTTAAACATAAGCCCCACACATAAGCCAATATAAAAAAAACAAACTATTAAACATGAGCCCGAAAAAATAAAATCGCACAAAATAAAAAAAATTTAAAATAATAACGCCTCGCGTTAGAATAAAACGAGTTAGTTTGTTTACAACGTTACAGTGCTCGCCTTTGGGCTCCCAACTTGGGCCAACCCATTTGGTTTTGTTTTTTTTTTTTTCTGTAGGAAGTATAAAAAATTCCCTCCCTAGATTTCCCCCCACCCGGCTCGGCAAAAATTATAAAAAAATTACATCAAATATTACTTATTAAAATAAAAAATACCAAAACCCGACAAATAAAAAATAGAAAAGAATTAAACATAAAGTTTTTAACGCAAAAACATAACCTCGCACTATTAACATGAGTCCGAAAAAAATAAACACACAATAATACAATAAAAAAAACGCATGTTTCTTAAAATTATATTAAAAAAAAAACCCGCATTAGCCAAAAAAAAGAAAATTTTAACATGTGCCACACACATAATCATATAGAAAAAAAAAACAATCTATTAAACTTGAGGCCGAAAAAATAAAACACACAAAATAAAAATTAAAAAATATTTTTATGCCTGCAAACTCCGCGTAAAAAAATTAACGACTCGCAGCAACGCGGGGTAATCACGCTTGTCATATAAAAATGGTTTACCAATTGCCACTCTAAATCATAAGGGAGAGGAAAATCGTACATGTATGTCAAAATAACTATGAAAACTGTAGTCAACGTATTCGTGTTGGAATCAATAATAACTACGAAATGGTGGTTATACAAAGGATTAACTTTTTGAGGGTGTTGGGAAACCTGCACCTTTTTATTAGTATAAATCGACAACATTAACATGAAATAATCGAAAGACTTAACTGATAACTAAAGCAGTAAAGAACGAGCTCGTCGTTTAATAACGATTTCACTTTAAAACAGATTCGCCGTTGTTTCCTGGGTAACACGTCCAAGCTGTTGTATGCCGGCTAGACAATCTGACCTGAAGATTACGGAAATGAATCGAGAGTGTATGACTCGATGAAAATTGTGAATGACTGCTCAAATGCTGCTGGTATTGGTATGGTATATTGAGTATGTTTTCTGTTACTAAAAAATGACTGAGGAATGGTTCTTTATATAGGCAACCTTATCTTTGGTCAGGAGCCTTAATGATTGGTATGCTGAAATGCAGCCGGGTCTTTTATACACACGATTTTGATAGGTTGTCATATTCAACATTTGAATTTGTTGGATTACAAAAATTGGTTAGCAAAAAGATTGGCGCGTAGGCATGCTTTCGGAAATGCATTGAGTCCGTATTGTCCTGGGGTTCGCATGAGTTCAGTGGTAACCGCTAACCATCTTCGGTCAGAACCCTTTTTTTGCACCCCACCCCCACCACCCGACGCCTAGGGCGTGGGAGCATAAACCCCAACAAAGGAATTTGAGGTCACTACAAAAAGGTTCCTTTATAAATCCATGACTCACTTCACACTTTGGGGACTATGTGGGAAGTTCGTGTTTCCCGATTTTGTGTTCCAGTGCTCACTTTGAGACACGATATCTCATCTATTTTACTCCACTATTGGACATACTTTTGCACGTTGCGAAGCTCTCATAGAGGAGAGAGAAACAAGCCCCCACTTTAATACAAAGATTTTTAACATCTTCATATGTTAAATGGTGTCCATAGTTTGCAAAACCTCACTTTGCAAAAACAAAATTTCAACAATCCCCCACATGAATTGGATCGTCGAAAACACCCAAAAATTTTGGCAAAAATTTCTGCGTGTTAAAGTCTGCATAGGTTTGTAGTATGTTTTGTTACCCTTTTAAAAACCTTCCTTGTGAGATGCCTTACTTAGTCTCTAGGTCTGAGTATACGCGATGTCCTTGTACTCAACACCGTTTATGTGACGACAATACACACTCACCACAAGACTCTCCCTGACTTGTCATAGTCTCATTGTCGTGCCCGTCCATGGTTCCATGTGCACTAGTTGGTTCTGAAGAGCTCTTAGGAATTGCGACCCCACAATTCCATTCGAAGCGACCCTACATTCTTTCAATTGGTGATTTCATCTTGAATCATTAGAAACATAATTCTTTCAGATTTCATCTTGAATCTTATGTTTATGATTTTTATCCTGAACCATTAAAGCCATATGTTTAACCTCTTAACAAGTCACATTGTTATAGGAATGGGCTTGGATGGGTACAAGATAAGTACTCCCACATTGTCGTGACTTCCCCTCATTTATATGATTAGGTTGTCTCATTTAAAACTTGATTCTTGGGAATCTCAGTCAAACTAGGTTAGGTTTTCCTGCATAGAAAAATCATTCCTTCAAGGGCTTTTAGCCCCTTCCTTTAGACGACTATAACTAACTCTTGCTTTAAAGCTTTTGGTAATCGGATTCCGCGATGTTATCCTTTGACGCACATTTTAATTGGATCACTCTTAGTTGAGTGTAGTTTTCGTATCGAGTTTATCGGACAAAGGATATAGTCTGGACTTTCCATTATACATTATACTTTTAGCTATTCCCATGTCGAGTTTACTGGTCACTATGTCGATACTAATGGCCCGTTACCAGTTTATGGCCACCTTTGTATGTCTTACGAATTGACGTTACAGCCATTCCGCCTTCTTCTCGCCATTTATCTAGCTCGATTAAATTTTGTTCCATCGGGGACCTTAGCTAAACAGTTTTGCTGGAAGATCTTCCAAGATATAGCGGCCCTCTAGGGTAAACACATATCCACTAGTCGATCTAGACATCTTATGTCAGTTATCTATTTGCATCACTTGTATCCTCGATAAACTAGCAGGATGTTTGTTTTATGCAGTCATATCAGGAACTGTATTCAAATAATGTAGTACCCTCATTTTAGCTTTCCATGTGCATTACTTGGATTACTCGTATACACCACTTAGCTACTTACTGCAATCTGTCTAAGTAGGTCGCGGTACTGGTCTCAAGTACATTAACATGCCAATAATCTTGAATTACTCTATTGGGCAAACCTAAGGACTCTTATTTTTAGATTGATGCATACTGGTGTTCAATTGGAGTTCTAGCTTGGCCGGAAATCCCCGCATTATGAGTATTAAGAATTATGTCCATGTAATGTGTTGATTAAAATAAGTCATTCTGGTTCGTATGAATCTTTATTTCAAGGAATACACTCAGCCAAAACCAATATCACTTCATTGTCAATCTTTGATTTTAACATGTCTTTTAGTTGGATCTAATTATCTTGTCGTTACTTGCCAAACGATAAGCATATCATTCGAATACAAACACAAATCTACATATCCTCTACTTGTGTCCTTCACTCATAACCACTTGTGCATTCATTAATTTTAATCTTATTTCCTAACTTGGTCCCTTGTGTTTCAAACTTTTGATGCCACTGTTTGGAGATTGCTTTAAGCCATACAACGACATAATCATGTCTACAAATACACTTTCCCTCCTTGGCCAGGAGCTATGATAATACCCTCAGGTTGGTTTCTTATTTATTTCTTCTTTCTTAAATCTCGTTTAGAAAAGCCGTTTTCATATCCATTTTGGTGAATTTCCAATTTTTTAATGCGACATAGTTATTATCATTTATCGAGTTTTCGTGAACGAGAGGAATAAGTATCAAAGTTGTCTAAGACTTCACATTGTCTAAACCCTGGATTACCAATCTCTGCTTTATATTTGTCAAACGGTTTTTTGCCATCAGCTTTCTTCTTCTTCTTGAAGATCTCCATTTAGAGCTAGGGGTTTAAAACCAGGAGGTACTACTTACGAGCTCCCACGTATGGTTTTATGTAAATAGATATTATTTTTACTTTTGATGGCTTCTCTCCATTGTTGCTTCCGGGAAGTTACGCTTCTTTCGGTAAGGGACGGGGTTCATTTTCTCCCATAAAAGAACAATAAATCGGGTCCAAACGATTTATCGTTTTTCTTGCCCTTTTGCTTCTCTTGGTTTGTAACTTCTTCCCGGTTGGTTGTTGTATCTTCGTCTTAATGTGGAAGTCTATTATATCGTTGTCTATTATCTTGGACCTAACTTTGTCATCTATTAGATGGCTTCCAGTGTCCTTTTGAATAAACAAGGTATATATATTTCCAAAGAAAGAAGCATTCCTAGATTCCATTATTGTATTCTTTTGGATATCCGGATTTTTCGATTCATGTACAATGAAACGATAAGCAGTGCTTTTCTTAGCATATCCAATGAATATACAATCCATAGATTTAGGTCCAATCTTTTGGGCCTTGGCAGTTGGCACTAGTATCCTTGGGCTAAACAACCCACACTCGTAAGTATGATATGATGGGTTTTCTTCCCATCATATTCTTAAGGAGTTCTTCCTTGTTTTACGAGGTAATATTATTTAAAAGATAAGTAGCCGTCAGAATGGCTTCCCCCACATGTTCCTGAATCATTCCAGAATCTAATCAACATGCTAGAAACATTTCTTTCAAGGTACGGTTCTTCCTTTTGGCAATACCGTTTTGCTGAGGTAAATAGGGAGCAGTGAACTCGTGTCTAATTCCATGTTTCGTATAAAGCTCGGCGAATGGAGCCACGTATTTACCTCCTCCATCACTTCGTACAACCTTGATTTTCTTACCAAGTTGATTCTCAACTTCGGTTTTTGTATAGTACATATCTGTCTATAGCTTCATTCTGTACTTTTCACATAGTAAACATAGCGAATAATTGGTAAATCATCTCCCAATAAACGTGTATGTACTCTTATTGCACCTTCGTGGGGTTAGTGATTTCAAATCACATATGGTATCGTGTTGTATCATATCAGTGGTTCGAGTTGATTCGGTTAACAGATTGAAGAGTTTTGTAAGTTTGGCATTCAACTCAAGTTTCAACATTTGTATTTTAGAATCAATATGAATAGTTGGGTATGCTATTAAATTTAATTAAATGATGCAGCGAATTAAAATTTGTACTATGTCTAGACGTCCTATGACACACATTAGAAGACTCAATCAAGTAAGAAGAAGAGTTCATTTTATGGTTTCATTCTTTGACAAACATTACATTGAGTTTAATCATAGCATTCAATGCATAACCTCTTACCCAAATACATTTGATTCTTAGACAATAAACAAAACTTATCAGACTCAATAAAATAAACGAAAGCAAAACTTGTTTATCCTAAGCCATCCGGATGACAAGATTACTTTGCGATTCTCCGGAACATTACAAGACATTAGTCAACTTGAGTCTTTCTCGGATGTCATCTTCAAAAATAACATATGATTCACACCTTGATTTCAGCAGTTGAAGAGTCTTGCCCCATATAGCTTATGTCCTTTGTCACCGCTTGAAAGAGTGAAACATACGCTTTTCAGCACACACATGACGAGTTTCTCCCAGTATCAATCCACCACACTTTGTTAGTACCTACCTGGTGAACCTCAAAGTCATGGCACACACGTCAGTACACCATCGTAATCAGGTCCACATTCTCAGCAAACCATCTTCGCCCCCGACGTGGATTCACCGCTTCGGCATCTTGCAATTTGCTCACGAGTGACATGTGGTCACAGTTGTAGCAAGTCCCCTAGAACTTCTGTTTCACAATCCCAGCTTTAGGAGCAAGGTACTCAGACTTCCCTTTGCTCTTCTTGTCATTCTTCCTTTTGTCTTTGCCTTTTCCCTTAGAATTAGACCTTGAAGATGACCCAGCATGTTCAACCATATTAGCCTTGGCAGAATCAGGTGAATAAGTGTTCTTTCTGAGCCAGCGCTGTTTTCTCTCTTCCAATTGTTGGGGGGACGAACAACCATGTCTTCAACAATACGTTCTCCTTTGGTTTATGCTTCAGTAGTTTTTGAATTCTACCTTGTTGGGGTAATTTCATTATAAGCCACTGAAAAGTTTCACTCAAAGTCATACCCTCAGCATGAATGTCGTTGTAGTCAGAAAACTTGCAAGGTCTTGACCTGACTTATCACGTTCTTGAATCAAAACATCTTGTAATCCAAAAAAAATCGAGAGCTACACGAACTTCTTTATACCAGCATTACTCTTTTGTACTTGCGTTCAAATGACTCCTATAATTCTTTGGCAGTCGGTTGGTCTTTTAGTACACGTTATACTAAGGATCTATCAAACATTCAGAACTATAGTTGTGGCACAAGAAGTCTGATTGTTTTCAAATGCTTCCACAGTTTGCACAGCCTGTGCATTAGAGGATTGACCTTCGGCGGGGGTGGGGGGGGGGGGAAAGTTCAACTGAGGTGCAGTTCTTTCCAAGAAACCGCGCAAGCATATGGTGGTGAGATTGATGAACATCTTTGTTGCACTCTTTAAAATTTTGACCATTGAACTTTTCTGGTCTTTTGCATGATTAGCCACTGTGTTGGATTGACGGGCGCACCGGGTGGGGGATCACACAGTAGTGCAGGAGGAGGTGTTTGAGTGTTAGTATCCTGAAAAGATTACACACAAACGTTTGTTAAATACAGTATTCACGCGGTATATGTTGTACCGGATATGTTTTACCAAAAACTCAATCTTGGTTTTTAGTGATATATATCGTTTATAAAAATCATGGTTTTATATCGAATTAATTTAAAACGTTATAGATTGTAAACGCTAGGAATATAGATTTTGTTTTTGTTACCTGATTTCCAACGAAACTCTATCTAGGTTTCGACAGAAACAGTTTATAAGAAACTTGTTAACAATACTATATCGAATAATAAAAGCATTTAATTCTGTGTAAATAGAATCTGTTTTAAGACTGTTAGGAAACCTGCACACTTTTATTAGTATAAATCGAACAACATTAACAAGTAAATTAATCGAAAGAATTAACAGATAATTCAAGCAGTAAAGGAACGAGGCTCGTGTTTAACATGATTCCCTTAAAACAGATTCGCCGTCTGTTTCCCAGGGTACAAACGTACCAAAGATGTTGTTACAGCAGGAGGTAGAACATTGACCTGTAAGATTACGGAGAGGATCGTGGTTTTTATGATCGATGAAAATTGCTGGAAAGACTGCTCAAAAGCTGCTGAGTATGGTATATTCGGAGTAAGTTTTCTGTCTACTAAAAAATGAATGAGAATGGTTCTTTATATAGGCAAACCCTATCTTGGTCAGGAAGCCAATGATAGGCGTCGCAAGCTTTCAGAAGAATGCATCGTGTCCGCAGGTCGCGCTGGGCTCGCCATGATTTCAGTGGTAACCGAACCCAATCTTGCCAGAAACCCATTTTTTGTCGTCTGTTTCCCAGGGTACTACGTCAAGCTGTTGTACAGTCCGGATCTAGACAATTGACTGAAAGATACGGAAAAGGATACAAAGTTTATGATCGATGTAATATTGCTGGAAAGACTACTCAAAGTTTTGAGTATGGTTTTTCGGAGTATGTTTTCTGTACTTCTAATAAATGGAATGAGAATGGTTCTTTTATATACGCAACCTATCTTGGTCAGGAAGCAATGATGGCACGTAGTGCAAGCTTTTAGTCTGCATTCGTGTCGTTGGTCGCGCGGGCTCGCAGAGTTTAGTGGACCGAACCCTCTTGGCCTTGAAACCTATTTTGCACAACCACCCCCCACTCCGCGCGCGAGTGGCATGTTAGCATACAACCCCACATAGGAATTGAGAGGTCTACTACAAAAGGTTCCTTATAACCCATTCCTACTTCACCTTTGGGCTAGATGGATAGTTCGTGTTTCCCCAGATTTTGTGTTCCACGTGCCTCTCTTTGAGACACGATATCTCATTCATCTTAACTCCACTTGGACATACTTTAGCTTGTATTGCGAAGCTCTATCATTAGAGGAGAACTCAAAAGCCTCCCACTCTAATACAAAGACATATAACATCTACATATGTTAAATGGTGTCCAAAGTTTGCAAAACCTCACTTTGCAAAACCAAAATTTTCCAACAGAGGGTTCACATAGGTTTCATTGTTTGGGTGTCATCTGTTTATGGCGTCGTTCTTTACAAATGCAGATGGTTAGTTATTTGCTTATGCATTTTTTATTGAGGGTACGAAAAGAGTGTTGTTTCGGGGAAGGTACGAAAAGAGTGTTGTTTCGAGGGTCGTTCGGGTTGGGTGTTAGTGGGTTGGCAGAAAATGGAATCGGCCAACCCACTAATACAGACAACAACAAAACGATATTAAATACCTTTTTAAGGAAATATTACAGCTTTTTGCTTTGAGTTGTAAAATCAACATTTTAGAGTGCAAGAAGGAAAGACACATATATATGTTGACGCTTTCCTTCTTTGTACTCTGCAATCGTTTTTTTGAGTTATGATATTTATTGATTATTGTACAAGTTTTTGTTGCATTCGAACGTTACCGAACGTTGGTGCATATTTTTTCATATTTTTGCATACTTCATTTTATGTTTTTATAAATGTAATTTGTATAACGGTTGCTTGGTTTTCGTACTCAGGATACATAAAATTGCAAATACCCTGTGTCTTACCATTGTTGGTTTAATTATTAAGACAATGCTTTCTTTTGTGTTTAGGCTATTTGAAAAGTGTCAGCCGGATGTGGTAATGTTCGATTGAAGAGGATAGAAGAAATCGACCTAATGGCTATGTATGATGCTTAGGGCGGGATTTGGGCTAAGGCACTATGAGCCGTGGCACATGGCCATAATATTTAGAGGGGAACCATTTTTATATAAGCCCAATGTATACTTACATGTAAAATATCTGTTTTAAAGGCCAGTAAGAAGAGAAGTTTTTTATGTATGCTCTTTTCATTTAGCGTAGGTTGACGAAATTAGCAGAGTTAGCAGTACGCAGTATCAATTAGCAGTGACAGTTAACAATGGTTGTTTGTTTTATAAAACTGTTTGGTAACCAGCTCACATTTATAATGTGTGAAATGACGCAAAAGTACATATATTCATTAAATTAGAAAAAAAAAACTTTATATGAATAAAAAATTAAATGTTTTAAAAATAGTCATTATTTTTACATGTTTAGAAATTATATAAAAGTTATGCATATGACGATGAAAAGCAAATAATATGTCGTTAAGTACATATAACACCATACTACCATTTCAATAAGAAGAAAATAAAATTCACCTGCAAATAATTACGCATACATTAAACTACAACATTAACCACAATCCCCAGCGACATTTCGGGGCTTTCCCTAGCGACTTGTCGCTGGGGATACCTTTCCCTAGCGACTTGTCGCTGGGGATACCTTTCCCTAGCGACTTGTCGCTGGGGAATGTTCGCTGGGGAATACTCGACAGGGATACGTTCCCCAGCGACAATCCCCAGCGAAAAGGTGGGTCCCATATATTTTTCATTCAAGAAATTAGTGCCACGGTGGCACACATTCCACGGCGACATGTCGCTGGGGAAAGTCCTATTTAAAATTTAGTAATTACAATACTTAACTAAAAGATTAGTTAATTGCGTATTATCCTCGGCGACATGTCGCTGGAGATTGTATTCCTTATACGTTGGCAAGTCAACGACTACGCGTTGTGTTTTTGTCGTTTAGTTCTTGGTATCCCCGGCGACATGTCGTCGGGGAATGGTTCCTTATGCGTTGACTTGTCAACGCATGGCAACTTATTTTTGACGTTTTGTGTACACTTTCCCCGGCGACATGTCGCCGGAGAATGGTCTGCAGTTTTTTTGTAAATGCAGCCAGACGATTTCCAGATTTTTTCCGGAATTTTTTCCTGAAAAATTCTACCAAACATCAAACCTGTACCAAAACCTGTATAGACTCATCACAACTTGTACCAAAACACAATACAATATAACATACAAATACATCACAACTTGTACCAAAACCAAAACATAATAAAGCTAAATCGTCCAAAATCCGAATAAGTCTACAAAACGTTGCTTCCTAGTCATAAATGGGGCTTACAAGTCAATATTCAACATGATACGATAGGGAAATAAGTGTTTACAGGTCGCCAAGATGAACATAAGGTAACAATGTAGCATACTAACCCATATATAACACAACTAACTATCGCCATCACCATCGCCATCACCATCCTCGTCCTCCTGATCCTCGGCACTCTCCTCGTCATCCCTGCACCCGCCACTCCCGCTGGCACCACCCGACTCAAACTCTGCAAGCATATCTGAGTACTTAACGTCACTTTTGAAAAGACTCATCATAAAGTTCACCTTTTTATGTAGGTTCTTGAGCGACTTGTTGGGGGTGGGCGTACTTGGGCTGGTTGTGGCCCATGCTGGCAATACCCTACCCACACCGGGAATGTGCCCTCGCTGCTTACCCCTTATAGCCAAGCGATTGATCTCATCATCAGTGTAGGTGCCCGTAGCCTCCAGCCTCCTCATCTCCTCCTATGTAGCGACAAAAACACAAGATAGTTAATATATTAGTCGGGTTGCTACATTATTTCTTGATAATTTATTAAAGTGTATATTTTAAAACAAAACTTACGTATATAAGGCGGTCCTCATCCCGAGTGAATTCCCCATTAACAGTGTGTGCCACGAAGAAGGTGTCAATCAGCGACGGGTAATCCTGAGTGGCTGAGCTCTGTCTCTGTACATACACACGCATATAAGATGAAACAAATTAAAAACGACAAATCACAACACACCAAAGCATTATAATGTTTATTACCATCTCATCTCGAAGGCGAGCAAGCGACCGGGATCCCTGTCGAGATAATTTCTAATAAATTAATTTCGAAATTAATTTCTAATAAATTAATTTCAAACGGGTTTTCTATAAGATGATTAAATTCAGACGGGGATTTTTCGAAATTGATCACTAAAATCCTAAAATCCTAAAATCCTAAACACATATACATTTAATGAAGGAACAAACATCAAATTATATCAAATTATCAACATAATGAGTGTTTGGATTTGCGTTTTACACTAGCAATCACAATAAACATTCCCCGACGACATGTCCCCGGGGAAACAAACAAGGATAAAAAAAATTATAACATACTGTTGACTGTTGTTGACTGCCAAACTGCTAGTTGTCAGCTCGGTCTCGTTGTCGGCTCTATGGACTGCCTGCTGTTGAATGTCAAACGGCTGTTGACTGCCAAATGGCTGTTGACTGCCAAACGGCTATGGACTCGACTGCCAAAATTATAATAACAAACTATTAATCAAAAATGAAATATACCTCAACTTGTTATAAAAATTGAACCAAACCTTTATTAATCAAAAACGAAAATTCATCACCACCAATAATTAAACTTGTTTAGAGGGCTAGAAAAAGAAAATATAGAATTATCAGCTTTTTCAAAGTCAATTTTGAACACCATAAGCTTGGATTTTTTGCGTTTACACCACTGGATCACCTCGTTAACCATCAGCGGCCCATCAAGAATTTGACGGTTTTTTATAAAAGCCGACTGTTCATGACTTATGATCGTATCAATGACACAAGCTAGACGATTTGCCAAAACTTTGGCAATGATTTTGTATTGAGCCCCAATAAGACTAATGGGACGAAAATCGCTAGCGACCATGGGGTTAGGAACTTTCGGAATGAGGGTAATAAAAGAGTTATTGCAACCTCTTGGTAACGAACCAGTAGCGAAAAAATGATGAACAAATGTAACAACATCATCTTTAATAGTGTTCCAAAACTCCTTATAGAAGGCGAAAGTAAAACCATCTGGACCCGGAGACTTGTCCGAACCACAATCCCAGATAGCAGCTTTGATCTCATTTGACGAAATCGGGGAGTCCAGGAAAGAAGATTGATCATTTGTCAGGGATTTGTAAAACGGGCTTCTGTTGACAACCTTAATCACCTCCATATGCTTAAACTTCTTTTCAAAAAAGGAAATAAAAGCATCTTTAATCCCAGGGGGATCCACAATCCAATGACCATCAACTTTAATTCCCTGAATAGCAAGGTATCTGCGTCTTTGATTGACAATTGCGTGAAAGAACTTTGAGTTCTCATCCGCCTCTGCACACCATTTGACTTTGGCTTTTTGATTAGAGTCAAGGGACTCGTTAACCTCTATTTGCCGAAGCCTATCAATCCAAGAAGAACGTTGATAATCTGCTACAAAGTCAGAAGATTTGGAGCTGATGGAAGCGTCAAAGCTTTTAATCTTTCTGATAATTTCCTCCTTCTCATGGTTAAGAGCGTGTCTACGATTTGCGGACCAATCTTTAATGACAATTTTAAGGGCCTTCATCTTATTCTTAAAATGAATAATGGGGTTCATGATGTTACAAGAATTGTAACTGGTCCAAAATTCATTAACACATGAGTGAAGATTCTTATCCAAAAGCCATGAGTTATAAAACTTAAACGGAGTAGGCCCAAAATCAGTAGTTATAGGTTCAAGGAGAATAGGCCTATGATCAGAAATGTGACAATCTAAAACGAGACCAGAAACATTCTGAAGACGAGGGACAAAAGTGTCTGAAGCTAGAAAACGATCAAGCTTACTTAATTTATCACCACGTTTATTAAGGCGCGTGAATAAATGGCCACCAAGGGGAATGTCCCAAAGGTTAGCATCCCGAATAAAATTATTGAAGGAATTAGCAGAGGAGTTATTAAACGACGTACCAATTCTCTCAGAAGGGAATCTGACCTCGTTAAAGTCACCAAAGATAAGGTGCATACCCTTATTAGTAGACATGAAATCTTGTATCTCGTTCCAAAGAATGGCTTTATTGTTGACATCTTGGGGGGCATAGACGTTAATCATGAAGCAGTGGATATGGGAAGCAATCCAGGTACCTTCGACAACGATGAAATTATCAAATTGGAACACTTTATTCTTTGAAAAGGCATTCGAATCCCACACGGAAACAAGACCTCCAGATCTGCCAATAGACGGACATTCCGCGAATTCAAACTGAGAGTTACCCAAATGCTTTTAACCTTAAAAGGGTTTAACTTGGAGATATGCGTTTCTTGAATACCGAGAAATGAGATTTTATGTTTAATGCAAAGTTTGGCAATGGATTTGCATTTATTCGCTCCTAGAGCACAAGAGTTAAAAGAAAGCACATTCATTTATGACCTTGGTTAACACCAAGACCATCGATGAAATTCTTGAGATCATTCTTACTGCCTTCCATATCGTACCCCAAAACTTTACCCATTTCAATTTGGGATAAAAGCGCTTCAATTATTGATCCATGTTTGCTAAGAGGATTTGTGTGAGAGTTGCTAATACGCGAGGATTTGACCAGAGCAGAAGAGCAGTGTGAAGATTGATTGTGACGAGCAAATGATTTCCTGGTACAGGAGTTATTACTGTTGCTGTTAAAGGCTTCAAAACCGGGAGGCTTGGAAAACGTTTTTGAATCCTCTACTGGGGTCTCAGGATTATCCTTAGAAGAGGTTTCTTTTTTTCAGGTTTGGAGTTCCCATTGAGTATTTTTAACACGATCGACTTCTTCATTGGCACTAAAGTTTGGGATTTCACCGTCTTCCTTATCAGTAAATCCATAGTCACTTAAACCATCCTCATGATTCACGGGTTGGACCTTGTCTGAGTTGATACTGGAAATTGAAACAGAGTCTTTGATTTCAGGATTCCAGTCCGCAAATTCGTTGACAGAAACATTGAAGGATTTTCCTAAGACAGTCACTTTACACGTGTCTTTGATGTGGCCAAGAATCTTAGTTTTGATGCACACTTTTCCGATAGATACTGTTTCATTGGGATCTTCATCAACAAGAAGAGGAGACCCCCAAATATTAGCTACCTTCTTGAATGCTTTGGGGCTCCAAGCATTGAGAGGGAGGCCGCTAATTTCTATCCACACGACACGTTCATCAATAACAAAGTGTTGATGGATGAGCTTAACTTGAGAAAAATACCAGGATATTTCTTTATTGTTTTGCAAATTGAGACAAGCCTCATGTGAATCAAATTCAGTCCATAACCATAGACCTCCAATATACTTACATTGAAAGTTATAAAACCCCTCCTTATTCAACACAATATTGATGTTATCAATGAGGTGAAAATCCCTTACCTTTGCAAGGATCGCGTTCTTAACATCTGATGTGTCGATTAAATCAGATTCCTCTAGGGTAACGGATTTGAGAATGGTTTTATTTTGAGTCGATGGTTGATTAGATTCGGTTCCATTAAGAACGTTGGCATAAGACATATTAGGGTTTGCATGTTTCTGGGAGGGAATAGGTTTTGTGTGGGAAGGGGGTTTAGGGTTTTGTTTGTGGGAGATGTTAGGAAACTGTTCGAATCTTGCCTTAGCAGCGAAAAGATGGTAGGATCCAATCCAGATCTTATTGAGATCTATGATTAGTGATTCATTGTTGGTAGTTTTTAAGAACCTAACGAACGCAAACCTTCTACCAGCCTTAGATAGTTTCCTCGCGATGTATACGTCAGCCACGGTTCCATGATTGCTGCATTGTTTCCACAGATCCTTTGATTCTAGGTGAGGTGGGAAGTTTGTGATGTAGATCGTAGCAGCGACATCTTGAAGGTTTTTGAATTTTTGATTTGGGGGATGGCCGCCACTCATTGGGAGAGACGACTAGGGTTTGTTTTTCAAATGAGATTGTTAGATGCGCTTAGTTAAAGAGAATAATATGTAAAATATCTATTTTAAAGGCCAGTAAGAGAGAACGTTTATGTAACTCTTATCATATATCGAGTTGACGAAACGTAGCAGAGTTAGCAGTACGCAGTATCAATTAGCAGTGACAGTTAACAATGGTTGTTTGTTTTATAAAACTGTTTGGTAACCAGCTCACATTTATAATGTGTGAAATGACGCAAAAGTACATATATTCATTAAATTAGAAAAAAAAACTTTATATGAATAAAAAAATAAATGTTTTAAAAATAGTCATTATTTTTACATGTTAAGAAATTATATAAAAGTTATGCATATGACGATGAGAAGCATGTCGTTAAGTACATATAGCACCATACTACCATTTCAATAAGAAGAAAATAAAATTCACCTGCAAATAATTACGCATACATTACACTACAACATTAACCGCAATCCCCAGCGACATTTCAGGGCTTTCCCTAGCGACTTGTCGCTAGGGATACCTTTCCCTAGCCACTTGTCGCTGGGGAATGTTCGCTGGGGAATACTCGACAGGGATACGGTCCCAGCCAAAAGGTGGGTCCCATATATTTTTCATTCAATAAATTAGTACCACGGTGGCACACATTCCCCGGCGACATGTCGCTGGGGAAAGTCCTATTTAAAATTTAGTAATTACAATACTTAACTAAAAGATTAGTTAATTGCGTATTATCCTCGGTGACATGTCGCTGGAGATTGTATTCCTTATACGTTGACAAGTCAACGACTACGCGTTGTGTTTTTGTCGTTTAGTTCTTGGTATCCCCGGCGACATGTCGCCGGGGAATGGTTCCTTATGCGTTGACTTGTCAACGCATGGCAACTTATTTTTGATGTTTTGTGTACACTTTCCCCGGCGACATGTCGCCGGAGAATGGTCTGCAGTTTTTTTGTAAATGCAGCCTGCAAAGCAGACGATTTCCAGATTTTTTCCGGAATTTTTTCTGGAATTTTTTCCGGAAAAATTCTACCAAACATCAAACCTGTACCAAAACCTGTATAGACTCATCACAACTTGTACCAAAACACAATACAATATAACGGATCAACTCAATACAAATACATCACAACTTGTACCAAAACTAAAACATAATAAAGCTAAATCGTCCAAAATCCGAATAAGTCTACAAAACGTTGCTTCCTAGTCATAAACGGGGCTTACAAGTCAATATTCAACATGATACGATAGGGAAATAAGTGTTTACAGGTCGCCAAGATGAACATAAGGTAACAATGTAGCATACTAACCCATATATAACACAACTAACTATCGCCATCACCATCGCCATCGCCATCCTCGTCCTCCTGATCCTTGACACTCTCCTCGTCATCCCCGTACCCGCCACTCCCCCTGGCACCACCCGACTCAAACTCTGCAAACATATCTGAGTACTTAAAGTCACTTTTGAAAAGACTCATCATAAAGTTCACCTTTTTATGTAGGTTCTTGAGCGACTTGTTGGGGGTGGGCGTACTTGGGCTGGTTGTGGCCCATGCTGGCAATACCCTACCCACATCGGGAATGTGCCCTCGCTGCTTACCCCTTATAGCCAAGCGATTGATCTCATCATCAGTGTAGGTGCCCGGAGCCTCCAGCCTCCTCATCTCCTCCTATGTAGCGACAAAAACACAAGATAGTTAATATATTAGTCGGGTTACTACATTATTTCTTGATAATTCATTAAAGTGTGTGTTTTGAAACAAAACTTACGTATATAAGGCGGTCCTCATCCAGAGTGAATTCCCCGTTAACAGTGTGTGCCACGAAGAATGTGTCAATCAGCGACGGGTAATCATGAGTGGCTGAGCTCTGTCTCTGTACATACACACGCATATAAGATGAAACAAATTAAAAATGACAAATCACAATACACCAAAGCATTATAATGTTTATTACTATCTCATCTCGAAGGCGAGCAAGCGACCGGGATCCCTGTCGAGATAATTTCTAATAAATTAATTTCGAAATTAATTTCTAATAAATTAATTTCGAACGGGTTTTCTATAGGATGATTAAATTCAGACGGGGATTTTCTAAAATTGGTCACTAAAATCCTAAAATCCTAAAATCCTAAAATCCTAAACACATATACATTTAATGAAGGAACAAACATCAAATTATATCAAATTATCAACATAAGGAGTGTTTGGATTTGCGTTTTACAATGTCAAGGAGTGTTTAGATCTACGTTTTACACTAGCAATCACAATAAACATTCCCCGGCGACATGTCCCCGGGGAAACAAACAAGGATAAAAAAAACTATAACATATTGTTGACTGTTGTTGACTGCCAAACGGCTAGTTGTCAGCTCGGTCTCGTTGTCGGCTCTATGGACTGCCTGCTGTTGAATGCCAAACGGCTGTTGACTGCCAAACGGTTGTTGACTGCCAAACGGCTACGGACTCGACTGCCAAAATTATAATAACAAACTATTAATCAAAAATGAAATATACCTCAACTTGTTATAAAAATTCAACCAAACCTTTATTAATCAAACACGAAAATTCATCACCACCAATAATTAAACTTGTTTAGAGGGCTAGAAAAAGAAAATATAGAATTATCATTTAGAGGATTAAGGAAAGAATTATGTTTAGAGGAAGAGAAGGGTTTAATTCGTGTACTCGTGTACGTGTGAGATGCGATGTTGAGTAGTGGTGGTGAGTTGTGGTGGTGTGAGGAGGTGGTGGTGAGATGTGGTGGTGAAATTCGATGTTCTTGCTGCAAAATCGCCAAGGAGATGAGTTTTGTATAAGAAAAATGTTTTTTGGTGTAATCTGTGAAACCAAATCTGTTATTGTGATAGGAATAATCCTCGACAACAATCCCCGGTGACATGTCGTCGGGGAAGTGTCAAATTTTTCGTTTAGTCCTTATGGCGCGATAACGAAAATTTGTGGGGCCCTTTACGAAATTTTGGAGGGGTTTTATTAGAATGATTCCCCGGCTACATGTCGCCGGGGAAAACCTTTAATTAAAAATTCTTTTCATTTATAAATATTTAAAAAACAAAGTATTTTTATTATAAATACTTATAAGTTTTTTATAATTATATATTTTATAAATAATAATTAAAAGTTTTTTTATTATTGTTTATATAATGATTTGGTTTCTCGGTTTGGTTTGGTTTCTTAGTTTGGTTTCTCGGTTCATTCCGGTCGACTCATCCGGTCCGGTCGGTTTGTTTCTCGGTTCATTCCGGTCGAGTCGATATGCTATGATTAGTCTCAACTTTGTCGTTTAGTCCTTATAGCGCGATAACGAAAATTTGTGGGGCCCTTTACGAAATTTTGGAGGGGTTTATTAAAATGATTCCCCGGCGACATGTTGCTGGCGAAAACCTTTAATTAAAAATTCTTTTCATTGATAAATATTTAAAAAACAAAGCATTTTTATTATGGTTGTACATTAGAGGTTCAACGGATGAGTCGATAAGTTTTGGTTATACATTAGAGGTTCAACGGACGAGTCGATATGTTATGGTCATACATTAGACGTTCAACGGATGAGTCGATATGTTATGGTTGTACATTAGAGGTTCAACGGATGAGTCGATATGTTTTGGTTATACATTAGACGTTCAACGGATGAGTCGATATGTTATGGTTGTACATTAGAGGTTCAACGGATGAGTCGATATGTTTTGGTTATACATTAGACGTTCAACGGATGAGTCGATATGTTATGGTTATACATTAGACGTTCAACGGATGAGTCGATATGTTATGGTTATACATTAGAGGTTCAACGGATGAGTCGATATGTTTTGGTTATACATTAGACGTTCAACGGATGAGTCGATATGTTATGGTTGTACATTAAAGGTTCAACGGACGAGTCGATATGTTTTGGTTATACATTAGACGTTTGGTTTGCATTTTACAATGTCAAGGAGTGTTTGGATTTGCGTTTTACAATGTCAAGGAGTGTTTGGATTTGCGTTTGACACTAGGAATGACAATAAACAATGTCAAGGAGTGTTTGGATATGGTATGGTTATACATTAGACGTTCAACGGATAAGTCAATATGTTATGGTTATACATTCGACGTTCAACGGATGAGTCGATAATCTTGTAGCATTCAAGTACTCTAGTAGCATTCTAAATAATCTTGTAGCATTCTAAACCAAAATCCATGGTCTATTCAAGTATTCAAGTGCTCGTATGCATTCTAAATAGTTGTCTGCACAATTGATTGTGTTGTGGGATACAAGACATGTTACACAATTGAATATTTTTATATCTTCATACTGTGTAAATAGTTGTCTGCACAATTGATTGTGTTGTGGGATACAAGACATGTTACACAATTGAATATTTTTATAGTCTTCTAAATTAGTGTAAAATGTTGTCTACATAATTGATTGTGTTTGTAGGATAGTGCTCACATAAAAAGGGTGGGTAAGTGGCTTTCAAAGTGGGGTGTATAGCAACTTGTATTCTTAGTGGAATGTTGTGTATATAAGGGTTGTGAGTTGTATTCATATGCATAGAACCAAAATACAACAAACAATGTGGAACTTGAGAAGATTAAGGATTGCAAAGCGTCGGCCTAGTCAACTGTCATGTTCAGATGTTTTGAGTTTGTATTTCTGGAGGGCCAAGGAAGCTGACCGGAGGCTGGCACGCATGATCAACAATGTGAGTGTGAAGTTTACGGTTCTTGTCATAGAAGAATATCAATTGTTTACTCAAGAACTTGAAGCTTCTCCTGGTAGAGGAGAGGGCTGATGAGAAGATGTTTTTCATTCAAAAGTTAAAGGGGAATGTGCCCTTTAAATAAAAATATGAATGTCAAAACATTAAGTGTATATGTGTTTATCTACATTTTTAAGGTGTGTCAACACATTAAGTGTATGTGTGTGGTTATACATTAGACGTTCAACGGATGAGTCGATATGTTATGGTTATACATTAGACGTTCAACGGATGAGTCGATATGTTATGGTTATACATTAGAGGTTCAACGGATGAGTCGATATGTTATGGTTATACATTAGAGGTTCAACGGATGAGTCGATATGTTATGGTTATACATTAGACGTTCAACGGATGAGTCGATATGTTATGGTTATACATTAGAGGTTCAACGGATGAGTCGATATGTTATGGTTATACATTAGAGGTTCAACGGATGAGTCGATATGTTATGGTTATACATTAGACGTTCAACAGATAAGTCGAGATGCTCCCACCAAATACTCCCGCCAAAAACTCCCGCCAAAAACTCCCGCCAAAAACTCCCGCCAAATACTCCCGCCAAAAACTTGCGCCAAAAACTCTTTTATACCATAAAAGCAGATACTATCACAACCACAAACATATCACACACTCTTACCATCACAACCACAAAAAGATGGTGAAGATGGTGCCACATGAAGCTTTTGCGTGTAGGTGTGCAGAAGGAGATGTAGTTCTCCGACAATCGTATAAACCTGAGGGTTACGGTCAACTATACTATGCATGTCCAAAATCAAGGGTGAACAATCACATGTTTTTTATTTATGTAATATATAAATATTCTGGTTAGTTGTTAAAAGAATTGATTTTTTTACTATTTAACAGCCTTCGAAACATTTTGGATGTGGATTTTTTTATGGAAAGAGACCCGACTTCGTGAATTGATGAGTTCTCTTGGAGCTCCATCGACTCCAAGTTACTCTACAGGACATTCAACACCTCCAAGCTATTCTTCAGGACCTTCAACGCCTCCAAGCTATTCTTCAGGACCTTCAACACCTACAAACTATTCTCTAGGATCTACAAGAAATGGAGAGTGCTCAAACTGCAAGCACTTGCGTGGAAAGATAAGTGTTCTTAAGGCAACAATGGACATTCATATGCATCCAGAACAACAC
Source organism: Tanacetum coccineum (assembly GCA_026074375.1). NCBI lineage: Eukaryota > Viridiplantae > Streptophyta > Magnoliopsida > Asterales > Asteraceae > Tanacetum > Tanacetum coccineum. Next base: position 44,759 of record BQNB010003748.1, read on the forward strand.
ACAGTTAATTCGGTTGTACTATTTCACAAAGTTCTCAATGAAATGGAAAAACTTGATTTGGAGTAGTTTGTCATGTGCAATGTAATTCGTATGATTTAGAGTAGTTTGTCATTTGCAATGTAATTCGTATGTTTTATTATATGAGAATATTTTTTTTAAACTTTTATGATATGAATGTGTTTAGGTATAACGAGATCACCTCAACATGCCAATGGTACAAACATTAACACACCTTAAAAACGTATTTATATTTAATGTTAAAATATACAGAATATCGGACCGAAACGCACCTAAAAACGTAGTTTAGTTGAAAGTTAATAAAGTCAAACACTATCCCCGGCGACATGTCGCCGGGGAAACTGTCTAAAAAAACCAGAAGCCTAATTTCGTAATATAAAAGCCCAAACCAATTGACACTAATTATTTTTTTAAAATTAACGTGGCATCCCCAGCGACATGTCTCTAGGGAAAATAATGTCCACGTCACCTCAAACGTAATTAACACTAATTATTTTTTTAATTAACAAGTGAATCCCCAGCGACATGTCGCCGGAGAAAAGTAAGCGGGAAAAATTGCCGCCACGTTTTACTTATAAATATTTGCTTAAAATTTAACGACATTATCCCCGGCGACAAAACGTCCGAATTCTTTGACAAAAAAGTCTACGAGAATTGGTGCCACGTAGGACCCATTTTGTTGTTTAGTGCATATTCCCCAGCGACGAATGTCGCCGAGGAAAAGACCGTCACCTGTTCCCCTATTTCTGGTAGTGTTAACGCTAGTATATAATGTTGTAATTTAACAATCAAGTTAACCATTAACTCTTACGAGTACGCAGCGGATATAGATCTAGTTTAGCATAAACAATTAACATACATATAAACACAATAAGGAATACAGAAACAAGAGAACATACCCTTGAAGTCAATGCCCGGATGCTAGTCCTACTTCACGTGTATCCTAATATAACCTTTATATGCCAAACCTTCTGAAATACAATCACCAAAACCACTCTTGTTTCTGGACCAAAAATCAGAAAAGAATGAAATAGGGTTTAACCGAATTCGGTTCAACCTAATAAAGGCAAACTGAACTGAAAATCTTCAAGAACAAACCCTAATCGAATCTAATGGTTGTCACACCTTAACAACCTGTAAACCAACACATTAACTTGCTTTGTACCTTGTGGGATCAAATCACACTCGAATAACCCTCATAAAGGGTTACCAAAATTGGACAGAAAAAGGGAGAAGTGAACCAAAAATGGTAGAAACCCTATTTAGGGTTTGTGAAATCGATTTTACAATTAGAGAGGGAAAAGTGACAAATATTCTGAGTTGTTGTGATTATTTTTTTTCATGTATAATGAGCTAAGGGAGAGGGTATTTATAGCCTCTTGCCCCTTACTCAAGATAAGACTAAAAGACCTCCTCTTTTAACCTTATCACAACTCTTATCCAATTCTTATCTCCACGAATGAACCTAGACACTTCACAAGAATATTCCTAAGCCTTCTATAGCCGGCCACCTTTAAGGATATACCTTGTCCATTTTGTGTCCAAATGGTTTACATAGAAACGATACGTGAAGTAAACAAACGTACTCTAAATGTTTAACGTGTGTGCCCCTAATAGGCTCACATACTTCTAGTCGTAAAGGTGCGTATCCAACTACCATAAACCAATAGCTCCCACTTAGGAGTTGGAGTAGCAGACTGCTCATATACTAACGACAGAAACGTCTAGCAACACCCACATTCAGTTTTAAAACTAGAAGTGTCTAAGATCAAGTTTCATAAACTTTCTCAGTAACATGGTTATTTTATCTCTTGCTATAATCATCCCTTTGTTCAAATACCGTTAAACCATGGATATGGATCCTAACTCATTCCATATAGTTTAAACATTTAGATTCTTGTTATAGAATTTAATTTAGATATACCCAATGGTCTATGGTTAAATTAAAATGAGTACACACATTCAATCGTATATCCATGTTGGGAGTTGAAAATTCACAAGTCATAAGTATGAGGGCTTAACATATAAACTTATATCGACAATGATCTTGTTTAATTGCTTAGCTTGGAACTTGTGAAAAATCGAGGACGATGAATTTATCCGTCAGGACATCCGTAGATCACTCTACGGACGCTTCTCATTCTATGATCCCAGTGTTAATAAATAAAGAAAGTCAAACTTGTTAAAAAATGAGAAAATCCAAAAATATTAGTTATAGTTAGTGTAAATTCAGAAAATGGTGAAAACGGGGCTTACATGTTTACTTCATAACATTGCGTGAGGACACACAATACCTTAGTTTGGGGGATTTGATATGTGCTTAATTACACATATCTTTTACCTTCAAAAATGAGCTTAAATGACCAAAAACAGACAAAAACTGCCAAATATATGTTTGTTTTGCATTTGTATTGTGCAGGAAGTGGATATCAACAAAAAGACGAAAATCCAAGCAAAAAGCGACAAAAACCGGACACGGGATGGAAAAGTGTGTGAAGACGAAGCCCAATCAAAGTCAAGTCAACTCCGAGAAGAAAAAGCAAAGAAAAATATAACTTGAGGGGTCAAAAATGCCAAACCCCTAAGTTATATTATTAAGGAAACAAAGGCAGGGGCTGAATTTGCAAAATCATTAAAGATATAAGCCTAAGGGCCAAAACTGCCAAAAGCAATAATGTCCTTTATCCTTGTAAATATAAACCACAGGGGCTGATTATGCCAAGTTGGGAAACTTCATTTATAAAAGAAAGAAAGAGGAAAAAGAGAATGAAAAGAAGAAAGATGTGGAGGGGCTTTTCTTGTACACAAACCAAACATACCCTTAATCATCTTCAACCTCTCTCTGTCACAAACCAACTTGTATAAACCCTTTTCCCAATCTCCCGCCAATACCAAAACCAGTCAGCACCCAGTTTTGCTCCCATACTTCTACCCTGCAACACTCCACCAACCACTTGACAAAACCTTCCTACTCACCCCACATGGCCACAATGCCAAGTTGGCAATCCAAGGGCATTTTCGATCCTAGGGATGAGAAAGGATGCAAGGAAATTAAGGGCCAGGATATATTGTGAGTTTATACTCACAATACTAGCACAAGGAAGCTTTATACTCAGCAAACAAACACAGTCAAGCTCAACAAAGAAAAGTCAATGAAAGTCAAACAGAAGACTTCAGCTTGTTTTTACTTTTTTCTTTGTATAAATAGGGCTAGTGAGCCATGTAAGAAAGTGTGTAATTTTTAGTGTGTAATTTTTAGTTTCAAGAGTGTAATTTTTAGTTTTTAATATAAAAAACTTTTTCCTTTCTGCAATTTGTAAAAGTTCCAAGTTTAATGAAATTTCAGTTTGTTTTGCAATTCGTGTTCCAAGTTTACATTACCTTAAGTTTGTTTTAAAGCTACTCATAAGCTCTTTATTTGAGCTAAATAAGTGTTAACTAAGTTTAAATTCTGCAAACCAGTTTAATAACCTGAATTACCTTTGCATTTGAATTGTGGAAAGCATTTTGGAAGTTGGTTGTAATGGAAAACCAAATGGACTCATACCCTAGCTTATTAATAAGCTAGGGAGCTTATAGCTGCCCTTTTGGGTTCCTCTTGTTTAGCTAGAGGTTCATTGTAAGTCTCTTATTTAATTCTTGCACTTTTCTTTAAGGTTACTGTAGCATTGCTTATTATTGTTTATTTCTGTCTTATCTTGCTTAATAGTGTTAATATATGCTTAATTTTCCTTGGTTTAAGCTTTTGTATCATTTATTTATACTTGTTCTTTTAATATGTCATTTTTAGCTAGCTTTTTCATAAGCTCATTCTGGCTTATTTAGTGTTTCAAAATATCTTTTGAGTCTTAATTATTGTTCATTGAGCTTAAATCTCAATCTGTTTTTAGCTTATATCATCATAAGAATCCAATTGCTTGCTCATTTTTAAGCTCAAAAGTGCTTATTTTCAGTAAAATCAAAAAAATAGTAGTTTAGTCATTTGTGCTTATTGTGCTTATCCAAATGGCTTATTTAAAAAAGTGAATAGGTGGGCTTAATAAGGACTCATTAGTGAGCTTATTTCCAAAAGCACACTTTTCAGTTTGGCTTATTTAGGATTTTAGCTTATTTTCATTTTGGCTTATTTTAGAAAAAGTTAGAGTTTACTATATTTTGATGCAAATTGAGTTGAGTTAAGTTGTTTTTGGTTGAAAAGGCTTTTTGGAATCAGATTAAGCAACATATAAGCTTTCCAAAACATCTTTCCTTTTTCATTTTGGTTTAATTTTGAGCTTTTTACAGCTTATTTACTAAAAGTAAGTCCAAACCTTAACTTTCTGCAATCAGCAGCTTATTTGGCTTTTTGGGGCTTATTAAGTGCTTATTTTTATAAGGTGCCTTTATTAAAGTTGCTTAAAAAAATGTCCCGGACAACTTTCGTGTTTTGAGTTTTGGCTAAAAACGATTTTTTAAAATCAGCAGTTTTGGAGCCTCATTTCTGCTACTTTCTGCAATCAGCAGCTTATTTGGCTTTTTGGGGCTTATTGAGTGCTTATTTTTATAAAGTGCCTTTATTAAAGTTGCTTAAAAACATGTCCCGGACAACTTTCGTGTTTTTAAAAAACAAATGTCCCGAGACAACTATTCGTTGTTTTGGAGTTTTGGCTAAAACGATTTTTTTTTAAATCAGAGACCGTTTGGAGCCTATCGGTATCTGCTAGGGTAAAGAGCCTCGTTCAGCAGGATAGTGCTCAGTTCGTTTCTGCTGATAGGGTTTAAAAAAAAAATTATTTTTTTTTTTTATCCCCTCCAGTTTCCATGCTCCGTTTTAGTTTTGTGTAATATATTGTAATTTTAGGGGGGTTTCCTTATACCTAAATTTTTGCTTCCCGTAAGTTGTTAGGACTTATAATAAATAAAAAATCAGTCTCACTTAATCTCAATCAAACCAAGATTCAATCTTTCAATTGCAAGCCATCGTTGGCACATACGACCCGGGAAATCATAACATTCCGGAATCTTATTAATTATCATAACATTGATTCTTCTTAAATATTTTATTTCTAGGTAGTCCCTTTGGACTTTTTACCTGGTCAAAAAGGGTGAAGAGTTTGGATTTGCCTAGTATTTTATATATACTATATTGCGAGAACCATTTCCCTAAGGACAACTCAATTCGGGGTCGAGTATAGTTTGTACTCGGTGAACAAAAACTAGGTCGTTTTCGTTTAGTAGTTGTTTTTGAGCTAACAATGTAAAAATGATGAGAGGAGACTTGTTCTTTTCTATTTCTTGTGTTTTGTGATTTTTTTTTGTCTAGGTTTCTTCTGTCTAGTTTTGGATGACTCTACTATTATGGTTCATGTTAATATTGTGGAAGGATCGCGCGTATATCTCCAAATTCCCAAAATTCCCGCAATTTTCCAATCAATTGGACTCCAAGCTCTCCTAATAGATATTGGAAACCTCATATATCCTCCGTATCGAACTAACATTATAATCGTTTATGGCATATTTTTAAAACTTGTTTTCAATGAGATTAATGCTTTTTTGATAACCCTTAGACCTTATTTCCAAAACATTGAGGACAATGTTTCATCTTAGTCTTGGGGGAGGGGGGGGGTATATCTCATATCATATGTTTCACATCAGCGACACCTATTGTTCATACCTTTCGAAATGAACCTTTTGATTATGAAATGAAAAAGGATGAAATTTTTAAAATTTTGTTGCATGAAAAAGTATTTGCTTTTTGATAAAACACCATGGGGGATTTGTTGTGTATTATAGGTTTTGGTCTTACCGAGGTGAGAAAAGAATTAATTTTGAATATTCGAACGGGCAAAAAACCCTACAAGTTTCTTTTTACTTTAAGCTATTCACAAAATCCTATTGCTTTGGATTTTAGATATGTTGAATAAACAATAAGTATCCGTTAAATATAAGTTTGTATGCTAAGCAAGGATGTACGTCTTAAAAAATCATATATGAGTAACCTTGTGTTCATATTTCACCCATAAGCTTCTAAAAACACCTAATCATACTTGCTATCATTCCTTGCTTTCGGTTAATTTAACTAAGTCAATCAACGTTTTCTAAGAAAAAGCCTTACTTTCTTGTAAGGTAAGAATGTGGTTCAACTTAATTACTTTGTTTTCTAAAGTGAAATCATTTCCATTTCGCAAAGTATAATAAAAAATGCCAGAAGCATTTATAATAAAATGCAAATATTGCATCTTAAATAAATAGCAAAGTGCTATGCAATAAAGCTTAAAGGCTAAGGGTTAATTTATTGTGTCGAAAGAAGACAATCGTCTAATAAAAGTTGTTGATAGGCTAAACCAAAACCCAGCTACCAAACCCCCGGTGCCATACGGAGGTCGGATTATCGCAAACTAAGAACATACTTCCTCAGATTTAATTTTATTGTGTGCGTTGTTGAATAATTAAGAGAATAAAAATGGTTTGAGATTTCCTTTTCAAAAAACAAGTCATTCTTTTGACCCTTCAATCTTTGAGCTTTGAGTTGTATTGTGAATTAGATACAACTATAGTCCAAATTGATCTATAGTTCTATTAAACCGAGTATCATCACCTAATCATATATCCATGTTGGGAGTTCAAAGGTTCACAAGTTTATAAATATGAGGCTTATAACATCTAACTTATATTGACAAGTAATCTGTTTAATAATTTGCTTAGTGAAAGGACAAGAAAAAAATCGAAGATGATGATATATCTATCTTGTGCTCTGTTTAATAAGGAGTATCTTATCAGTGATCTCTAAAAGGGTATTGTAAGAAAAGCAATGAAGGGCCAATAAGTGTTATAAAGTTGTGGAATAACTGAAAAGTGAATATGAAATGGTTTTCAAAAGTCATATTTGGATAAAAAGGGTTAAAGACCCCACCCCCACTCCCGGGAGACCCGGCACATTGAGAACTAGTTACGATACTTATTTTGCAAGTTTAAATAAAAAGAGTTTTTGATACAATGGTTTACTCAAGTGTACAATTGATTAAAACTTGATTGGGGGGGGGGGGGGGGGGGGGGGGAGGGGGCGGAGGGGGGGGGGGGCGGGGGGGACAATTGGGGAGGGGGGTGGGCTGAGGGTGTTGGGGGGGGGGGGGGGGGGGGGGGGGGGGGGGGGGGGGTGGAAAAAGGGGAGGTGGTGTGGATGGGAGGGGGGATGGGGGGTGGGGTGTGAAGGGGGTTAGGGGGAGGGGGGGGGGGGGGGGGGGGGGGCGAGTTAAGGGGGGGAAGAAAGCGGGGCGGGCTAAAAACGAGTGGCAGGGGGGGGGGGGGGGGGGGAAGTTGACGGGGAAAAAGTGAGGGGGGGGGGGGGAGGGGAGGGTGGGAGGGGGGGAGGGGTGGGGGGGGAGCCAAAAGGGAGGGTAGGGGTGTGTGTTGTGGGGGGTGGTGGTTGTAGGGGTGGTGTGGGCATGGGTGTGCAGGAATTAAATACAAATAAGGCAAAAGTGAGCAAGAAACCCACGTACCAAAAACCGAACAAGAAAAACGTGAAAAGCAAGTGATCAAGTGAAGACAATGAAGAAGATATCAAAGCCCGGATCAAGGCCCGACACAAGGGAAAAGTCAAAAAGTCAAATAATGAAAGGAGGGTCAAATCAGAAAAGACAAATCAAAGTTTGAAGTGTAATGACCATGTCTCTAAAAATTCTAAAGGCATCTATCTATCCTTTGAAATTGATGCAAAATTACCAAATGCCCTGAGCCATTCCTATAAACTACACCTCGGATACATTTTATCACTAGACAAACCATTGGGATACGTTGGGGGGGGGGGGGGGGGGGGGGGGGGGCGAGAGGTGGGTCGGGGGGGGGGGGGGGGGGGGGCTGGAGGGGGCGGGGGGGGGCCTTTTAGGCGGGGTGGGGGGGGGGGTGTTTTTATGGGTGGGATGTGGGTGGTGTTTTTGTTTTTGTTTGTTGTTAAACAAGAGCCAGAAATGCCAATTCTCAAACTCATTTCTATATTACACTTTGGAAAAAGAAACACAAGGTCTTGTTGTGACATATTCCCATACTTTCAAACCTTACCCGCCCCTTTAACTGTTTAAAACAAGTTTTTCTCCCTTTTCACCGTAAACAAAACCCAAGCACACCCAAAGTCCCTTTCCCGTTTTTTTTTTTCCCAACCCACTCCCACCACCATCAGAGATCACTACTCCAACGTCACTTTCAACACTGGAAAGCAATGATTGTGCGAACGAACCAGTACCCCATCACATCCAACGGCCAGATTCAAGTAGAAGAGATCAACGGCCTCAGGATTGCTGAAGTTCTCATCCACTCCTCACCTCTACCTACTATACTAACACTGTGTTGCTATCTCATGGGTGGTAGAGAGTTAGGTGGGGGTGGGGGGGGATGAGGGGTGCGATTTTAGAGGAGAGAAGCGTTTCTCTTTTCAGTTTCACTTGTACTGTTCATCTTTTCAAATTGAGCTTTTAAACTTTCAAGTCATTTGTACCTCTGTTTCTTATCTTGTACTGTTCAGAGCAATAAAACTAGTTGAGTTGTGTTTTGTGTTCAAATTTTCATGTTTATAAGCCAGTTTTAGAAATAAGCTTGTAATAAGCTCAATATGAGCTTATTGCTTTTTCTCTAATCAAAAGTTTTTTCAAATTTTGTTAGGAAGCTTTTTAAATACTGTATTTGTCTTATTTCTGTTCCAACTATGTTCATTTGAGTTCATTATATCACTATCACTTGAACAATAAGGAATGATATTCAAACACTTAGCTTATTGAGCTTATTGTTATTGGTTTAGAGGCACGGTGCCATATATGATTGAATTTGAAAAGCCACATCACTCAGAAAAAAAGTGGCTAGGGTCAGAGACACAAATTCAAAGGTTTAGCTTACATACTGAAATTTGATATTCAGCATTCTCAATACATAATCCAGTAGCTTTATTGTATTTTCTTTTTGTGTTTAAGCCTGTTCAATATTGCTTAGTTAGCTTAGAGATTCAATTGCTTTAAGCTTTTGTATTTAGAACTCATTAAGATTTCATTTCTTTAAATTCTCCTGTCATCTAAGAAGGCTGAGCTTAGTTTGAGAAAGTACCCTTATTGAATATAAGCCTAGGAATTTTTAGGAGCTTAAATAGCTAATTGGATTAGTTATAGCTAGAGTAGATATAAGGTTTTTAGTTATTTAGTTTAAAGATAGATTTTAAAAGCTGTATAGAAATAATCAATTTTTAAAGGTGTGTTTGGCATTAGGCTTGAATTTTATGCTAAACATATTTTAGCTCACTTTATGCCTTAAGTCCACTTTTGATAGCTGAGAATAAGCTGTAGGATTGATTTTCAATATTTTTCATAAGCTTAGATCATATTAATGTCAAGTTTTTCTAAGTGAAAACCTTTGTTTTCAGCTTCAATTTCAGTCTCGAGCTTATTCTATAGTAAGAATACAAGCTTTTACTCTCTTTTAGTGCTTGTTTACATATTCATTTAGTGTTCCAAATCATAGAAATTGAGTTGCTAAAGGTTTTCTTGTTTCCATTGCATTTGAATAAAACTTGTATAGTAGTAGCAAATATTAAGCAATAAAGCCTCACAACAAAATAAGCCTTTTTAACTAACATCTTTTTAGTCATCAAATGTATTCCAATTTCTGAGATTAAAGCTATTCTTTAGAAAGCTATAGATACAGATGCGAGTGTGAGAAGAACATAGTCTGAGTCATCTCTAACTATTACTCTACTTTTGAAAATCATTGGTAGCTTAAAAAATAGGACTTTAATACTGTTTCAGAATTGTGCTAAGTCTTTGAGTTAGATTATCTCTGAACCTTCACTTTTTAAGACAAATTTCTGTTATTCTAGTTTTCTTTTGGCTTATTTCTTTTTAGAGATCTTTAGTACACATCATAAGCTTCCAGAAGTTTCTTTTTGTTTTTACTTTCATTGAGTATTAAGCTCGAAATTAGCCAAAGTTTAGAAAAGTTAACATTTCAAAGAAACACCATATTTTACTGTAGCACAACTGCGCTGTCACAAAAACTCTCACACAACCACACGATCTCACCACACGTGAGCCAAGAGAGAGCGAACTAAATCAGTGGGGGAGTGGGGGGGGGGGGGGGGGGGGGGGGGGGGGAGGGGGTGGGATTTGAGAAGAGGGTGCCTAGGTGGGCAGATACGTTCTCTCGATGTATCTGTAGTTGGGTGGATTAAAGGACATGGTGGTGGTGCGCGAGATTTCCGGTTTGAGTGTTTGAGTTTTATCGCTGATACGGTGTGAATTGATGAAAAGTTGGGTTAGAGGCGTGGTGGGTCTGTTTGGGGTGTTCTTAGTAGGGGGGGGGGGTGTTGGTTTGGGTTCGGGGGGTGGAGGGAGTAAATTGTGGGTGTTTGGGGGGGGGGTAGGGTAAGGGGGGGGGGGTGGGGGAGGGAGCGCGTGCGCGTGTGAGCGCGCGCTTGATGCTGGGGTGTATGAGGTGGGGGGATTGGGAGGTGGGGTGGGGTGAAATGGAACGAGTGATGAAGGGTGCGCTTTAAATTGAGATAGAGAGATAGAGTAGATTGAAGTGGGGATGTACAGCTGTATGGTGGGTGATTGCGCTTAGGAGGGGTGGGGGTGGGGGTGGGGGGTTGGGGGTTTACAATGCGAGAGAGAGATTATATATATATATCTATATATGGGTGGTGTGATGGGGGTGAATGGTGAGTTAATTGGGAATTATGTGGGTGTGTAGTGTGAGGGTGGTGGGAGTGGGGGTTGATGGTGAGGATATATATGATGTGTGTGGGTTTTAGTAGGGTGTGGGGTTGTGTGGGGTGGGGTGTGTGTGTTTGGTGTGGATGTGTTTGGGGTGTGGGTGGGGGTGGAGTGGGGGTGATTGTGGTGGGTTTGTGTGGGGGTTATTTTTGGTGTTGAGGTGTGTGTGAATTGGTTTGTGGAGGGGGGGGGGGGTTTGTGGGTTGGGTTGGTTTTGGGTGGGGGGGTGGGGTGGGGGGGGGTGGGGTGGGTTGGGGGGGGGGGGGGGGGGGGGTTTGGGGGTGGTTATTGTTGGTTGTGTTTGTAGGGGGGTGGGGGTGGGGGTTTGGGTTTTTGGGTTGTGTGAGTGTGTATGGTGGAGGTGTGATGGGTGTTAGTGTGTGAGAGTGTTGTTGGGTGTGGGGTGTGTAGATCATGAGTTGAGTGAATAGGAGAGTGTTCTTTGGTAGAATTTGGTTTGTGATTATGGTTATAATGGGGGTTTTGGTTTTTTGGTGAGTTGGTGGGTGTGTGGGGGTTTGAGAGGTGTTTTAGATGGGGGTTGGGGTGGGGTTTTGTGTATCTGGGGGTATTGAGTTGTTGTGAGAGAGAGGGAGAGGTGGTGTAGTGTGTGGTTGGGTTTGGTGGTTGGAGGGGGGGGTTTATTTTGTGGATGTAAGTGGTGGTGGGGGTGTAGAGTGAGTGTGGTGATGAGAGAGTGTGTGGGAATTTTTGTTATATGAGTGTTTGGTGTGGGTTTTGGTTGGTTTTTGAGTAGTTTGTTATGAGGTGTGTGTGGTTTGTGTTTGTTGGGGTTTGGGTTTGTTTTTGTTGTGGGTGGTGGGTTGTTGGTTGTGTTGGTATGGGGGTTGGGTTGGGTGGTGGTGTTGTTTGGTTGTGTTTTGTTTTTGGGTTTTGTGGTGGTGGTTTTGGGTAGTGAATGTGATGTTTGTGTAGATGTGTTTTATTTATTTTTTTAATTTATGTTAGGTTATTGTGTGATTTTGATTTTTAATGTTTCTTTGAGATTTTTAAAATGAGGGATTGGGTTATTTGAAATTTTGGTAGTGGTGGGTATTGATTTTGGAGGTAGATTTGAATTTGGATTTGGTGTATAGAATAAATATGAAGAAGTATAGAGTAGTAATGGTAGTGTTTTGAGGGAAGTGTATTGATTATATTGTGAAAGAGAGATAGGTTGTTTGTATGTAGTGAATTTTTTTATTTGTGGTTGTTTGTTTTAGGGTGGGTATAGAAAGTAATAAATAAATAATTTATGGATAATTAGATAAGGTTAATAATATATTGTTGATTTTTAATTGTAAGTTTAAATTAATAATTGAAAATTGTTAATATTAATCAAATTTTCTAAATAAAAAACATTTAATTTTCAATCCAATGAAACAAAAACTTATATCAATCAAATAGACCACCGTTCAATCAACCGAATTTCAAAACAACAAGGAAACCAAAAACCGTTTTTCAAGGAAACAATTTCAATTCGAATCAAAACCGTGGAGGAAATTTTAACCAAAACCGTCCAAACAATCAAGGAGCCGTTTATCAAGCCCCACCATACCAACCACCAACAAATCAACCTTTGGTTAATCAAGCTTTACCTCCCGTTTCACAAATTCAAGGTGTGTCTAAAACGGATTTTGAAAGTTATGCTAAAGCTAATGATGCGAACATGAATAACTTGCAAATGAAGTTGGATAATTTTCAAAGAAACCAAAATGATTTTCAAAGAGTTTACAATGATTCTCAAAAGAAGCAAGATGATTTTCAGAAAATGATGCTCAGTTTCATGCAAAGCTATCACACCAACCAACCTTCAAGTTCAAGTACTTTACCAAGCAATACCATTCCAAATCCTAGGAATGAAGCCAAGGCAATTACGACTCGTAGTGGTGTTTCATACGATGGACCTCCGATTCCACCGCCGGTGGTGGAAAAGGAAAGTGAGGCGACAAAGGATACGGAGCTACCGAGCACCGAAGACATCCAACCTCCTCCATTGGTCCAAGAACAAACCAAAGACAAAGAACCAATCGAAGAGCCTTCTTTCATTGCTAACAAAGCCAAACCTAATTTGCCTTACCCGTCGAGACTCAACAAACAAAAGATTCGTGAAAAAGATGACATTCTTTCTTCAAAGTTTATGGAAATCTTTCGAAACCTTCATTTTGAGCTTAGTTTTGCGGATGCTCTCATTCATATGCCAAAGTTTGCGTCAATGTTTAAAAAGATGTTAAATAACAAAGACAAGTTGATCGAATTGACCAAAACGCCGTTGAATGAAAATTGTAGTGCGGTTGTCCTTAAAAAGCTTCCGCAACTTCAGGACTAAGTTGTCAAATCCCTAAACTTGAACTACAAAGGACTAAAGTTGCAATTATGACTATATAATAACTTAGGACCATTTCTAGCCCAAAAACCCCTAAAGTTATATAAACACAAGGACCATTGGCTACATACTTGCATCAACTTGAGGGGGTACTTTTGCCAAGGACCCTCAAATTCATCACCATAAGGACTGTCCAGTGCAATATGTGGAAATGTAACCTCAAGGGCTTATTCACAACCCAAACGCCTCAAAACTCTTATCCTCATAAGACCGTACTGCAACAACCCAAATACCCTTTGAGGGGCCTCTATTGCCAAACACTAAACACCCTACCTGTCACTAGTTAAACATAAACCCTAATACCTTTTCTCGGTCCTAAAATCAAAACCCTCTCCCCAACCAAGACACGAGATACTCTTACACCCTTGCAACTAAATTCAAATCTTGTCACTCTCTTAACTCCACACCCCACACCCCCACAAACCCCAAAAAAATCCATGGTGGCAATCCTAAAGTGTTCCTTTATGGACGATTAATACAAAGGGTTTGAGATTTAGATTGGGAACAAGACAAAATTATGATGGCCAGGATTGGGTCTTTGAGCTCACTCCACAACACAAACACAAGAAACACAATAGCTGAGGACTCAACAGCATAATAAAAAAGATAGAGGGACAATGAACAATGGGGAAGTAGTTTTTTACGTTTAAGTGTAATTTAGTTATAGTTTAATTCACTTAATTTTATAAGCTTATTGTCCTTTTATTATTAATAATTTCAGCTTGATACTCTCCAAACGTTCAATAAATATTCAGTCTTTTTAATATTATCCTGTGTTAAAAGAAAGTGCTAAACTGTTCATTACAATAAAATGATGGTTTTTAAGCTATTGGGTGATAAGCCAGATTCTGGGTGCTTATTGTTATTTACGAGCTTATTTTCCATAAGCTAGAGATTGACATCAGTTCATGTGAACATTTATTTTCTTTCTGTCAAGTTAGGCAAAAGATACTCTATCCTTTTCTCTTCCTAGTTTGAAATTTGTACTAAGCTTATCCTTAGTTAGTTTTTTTTAGTTGTAATTTTACTTTTAAATGTCTTAAATTATGTTTTAAATTCTGTGTTTAAGCTTTTGTAACCCTCACTATTTTAATGTAAATTTAAATTTTGTGCTAAATTGTCCATTTTCTTACCTAACTGCTTAAATTTGTTCTAGCTTGTTTCACTGCTTAACTTTGTGTCTTGTTGCTTATTTATGCTTACTCTTGCTTGATCATCATTTGTTGCCAAAAACTTTAGCTTATATCAGTTTAAGACAGCTTTAATTTTTTTTTACCAAGTTTAAGGAGTGTTTGGGTCAAGGATGAATACGGGTAAAATTGGGTGTAAAAGTCTTTTGGGTCACTTGGGCACTTTTGGCAACCCTTTTTGAGTTAGTTTTAATCTATCTTTCCAAGCTTTTTAGTCTTTAAAACTGTTTTTGAATTTATTTTATAAGTGTCCAAAACTTTGGTTTCCAAACTATGGTCATAGAGCTTATTTGATTAAGCTGTTAAAACTAGCTTAGGAGTATTGTTTGTTGTATTTTTTTAGAGTCAAAATCAAATAGGTTAAGCATCTTTGGTTTTCTTTTGTCTTTGTCCAATTCCGTCAACTTAGGTTTAGTTTTTTTTTATAAGTCAAAAGACCAAAAAAACTGTCTTTTTGTTCTTCAAATTTCAGTAGGTGAAAGTTGTTTTTAGCTCTTGGTCTTTTGTGCACAAGCTATTTTCAAGCTTGTCTCCATCTATTTTTACTAGATTTTTAATTTTGAGCTTATTTAGTAGCTTATTTTATAGGCTGCACTTTGTCCCTTTTCCTTAAGCAAACCACATCAGCATATGCTGATTGTGGACAACCCTCTTCACACCCTTTTTCTTAGTTTGTTTCTGTTGCAAATCACCATCTTTTTGCTGATCTTAGAAGCCACTAGGGCCCTCTTTAAGCTCATATAAGCCATTAAGCCCAAAGGTCACTCTAGGTGCTTAAGATCAAGCCCCAAAAGTTGTCCCTTGACCTGTTGTGTATGCAGTTTGTGCTTATGTGCTTATTGCTTCTTTTGAGCTTAACTGTCTGTTTCATTAGCTTATTTTTGTTGTAGTCTGCTTATTAGATATAGGTCCCCATTTATCTTTGCTTATTTTACTTTTGTCTTAACTTAACTTTGCTTAAAAAGCTTCTTAGCAGTTAGCTTAATATGCCTAGTATAGTTTAAAAAGTAAATCTGCCTCTTTTTTTTTTGCTTATTATCTGTGCTTATTTGTGCTTTTCAAAAATAATCCCAAGTTTTGAAAGTGCTTATTTTGAAGCCCTTTACAACTTTGCTTTTGAAAGTTTTTCTAAAAAAAAGAGAG
>BQNB010003748.1:66767-109024 GCA_026074375.1 Tanacetum coccineum
ACATAAAAACACAATACAAACATATTTGCAACATAATTATCTATATTTTAGTGTTTTTAGTCTTTTTATAGTGTTTTACGGGGTACAAAATATGTATATTTTAGCCAATATCAGTTACGATTTTTGAATTTCGATTGAAAGTAGTAAATTCGATTGGGGTTTCAATTTCGATCAAGTTTGAATTTCGGTTGGACTTTCAATTTCGATCAAGTTTGAATTTTGGTTGGACTTGAAATTCGATTATATTGGGCTTGACATATTCAGTTATCCAGGATTCAAATCGATCAAAGAAAGCCCTACTTTTGAAAACTTAATTTCCTGAAGAAAAAAAATTAGAGGCGCGTTGCCCCCCTGAACCCCCCAACGAACTCACCGCGGAGTTCGGTCTACGGAACAGGGGGCATAAGATTGAATTAGGGTTTCATTTTAACTGGGTAATCAAATCAAAAACATCTCATAAACACACAAACATCACTTATCGCTTAAAAGATCCTTATCAAAGATTCAGTTAAACCGTTCAAAAGGCTAGTTTTAAGATTTTACTTCAAGAAATGTCTACGGAGATAATTTTTTATCACATATTTGAAGTTGAAGTGCAATTTCACGAATGCGTGGTCTTATCATATCTTAAAAGTCATGTTTGGTTGGATAATGACTTTAAAGATAACTTGTTTGAGCTTATAACCGGTGTTGATTAAGACTTGACAAATCTAGCAATGTGTGATCAACAAACGCAGTAGTTGGTGCTCCATGCGCACATTTGCTATCACTTAAAGGAGTTACATTGTAGTGCTTAGTGTCTTAAATATTTGAGGATTTGTCAAGAGACTTATGTCTACTTATACTTAAAGGAATGACGTTGTAGTATTCAGTATAAGTTTGGAGTCACGTGGAGAGTACAAGACATAAGACACAAGTTTAGGTAATTCTACTTCAGTCTCAAGTTTGTAATATTGGGTTTTCTCCATCAATAGTCATTACAAATAGCATATAGAATCGATAAGAGGTTGGAACTAAATTAGGCAGAGGGGAAAAGAGTAGAGATTTTTATCAGCAGTTGATTCTCACGAGATATTTTTACGCTTAACCGAACTTATGATACTTAACACATGATCGTATTATCGAATATTTAGGCGTTCAAAGATTATGATTATTTTGATAATATCGAATATAATCAGGGAGAAGAGATGTGTCCTAATCTTATGCTCTTTGGATCTCTTTGGAAATTTTCTCCCTTTGTTGAATATTTTGATAGATTGCAACAATCAGGGGGAAGAAATGTACTTCTATGGGTTGTTTTGTGTGAAGTATGTACATACGTGAGAAGATCTTGTTGATTTCTTGCATGTTCCTCTGAACGGATTTGCTGCTTATCCGTAATGAAGAAGTCAGATTTGTTGCTAGAGACATCCATAGATAGAATCTGAGCTTCACAGTTCAACTTGGCCATAACAAACTTCAATGCTTCCACATCATGAAAGTTTGCCAACTTGGTCAAAGTCAAACCATCAAGACGGTGCTAGACGCAGGATTAGGAAGATTGCAAAGAACTTCATGAGAAGAATGAGCCTCTTGAACATCTAGAAAGAGAGAAAAGCAAAGTAAGGAAATAATGAAAACAACATAGATGCTAATAGAAATAAGAGGAGTAAAAGGTACAAACCCGGGAGAAAGGGATCAATGTCTCCTGGATTCTCTGTGCTAAATAAAGATCCAAAAAGAGCCTCACATGCATCAACATATGTGAGAACATAGTCAGAAATAGACTTGGGAAAAGAGGGGTCCCCATTCAAAACCACATGCTTTCTCTTTTTAAAAGACAGCAAATCCTTGGAACCGGGGGTTGCGATTCTCTTACCTTTCGAAGCAACACTTCTACGAAAAGGAGGCTCGGTAACCCTTCGTTGAACCACACGGGCAGCCACGCTTCCTGAACAGCACATGTATGGATAACCTCATCATCCAGAACATCAACAACATCCTCAGTAACTAGCTCAATAGCCACAATCTCAAGATCCTCATCAACAACAGGAATGGCAGGGCTACCAACCGAAATAGGAGCACCACTAGGCCTAGCTGAAAAGACACTCGAATGGTTCCTAGGAAAGTGGAGAAAATCTCTCAACGTCATCTCTGAAAAAAAAGTTAAAGTTAAAATGAACATAATAAACATATAGGAATGCGAAGAGGAAAGTGGAAAACAGAAAAATGAGCATATGATCACCATCAATAAGGATGGACGGCTGCGAGGGAGCACCCTCCTAAGAGCTAGCCAAACCAGTCAAATAAAGGATAGGTTCCGGGAATGTCTAAGCCTCAAAGGGATACCGCAAAAGATGGGAACGTAGAATAACGTCAAAAGGCTCCGATAGGAATGGAAAGTTAAAAGTACCAAAGCCGTGTCTAAAGGGAGCAATGAGACTAGGGCGCTGCTCGGAAATTAATCCTTCACGAACAAAGAAAAATTTGGATTTCCAACCCGGAATGTTATGTAAGGAAGACTTAAAGATGGATGGGATAGAGGAACCGGGATGCTTTTAGAAAGTCAGCCAGTCTTCGACTGGCCCAACTGAGCATAAAAACCTAAAGAGGGACAAAGTGGGCTCCCCACCATAAGCTCTACAAGCCACGACAAAGGAAGTTAATTGTGCCACACCAAAAGGATTAAGCAATGAAAAGTGACATTTGAAAAAGTCAAAAATATCAAGAAGAAAGTTGTTGAAAGGAAGACCTAAATTCCCAACAGAAAAAAGAGATATATAAAAGTTAATATAACCAAAGGGGGCATTGACAGCAGTATGATAAGGACCAAAGCGAATAGGATCATAACATAGCGGGATCTTAAAATCCTCAGCAAAATCCAAGTATTCCTCTTTGGTAACACTGGCGATATTACGTTTTGACAAGATGGGGAGAAATAAAAAGGAAAAACGCACAATATACTTGAATAAAAACAAAACTGGAAAAATAAAAAAGAAAGCCGGAAATGGATTCTTTGTCTCCAGAAGGAAGAATGATCACAATTTTGATGAAAAAGAAAAGACGGTAAATAAACAAGAAAGTGAGAGAAGAAAAATATTTATACCTCAACAAAAAAGAATCTAGGCCGTCCACGTATAATCTGAAACGATTAAGTCGGAGGGTGCGTGGAGCAACGCGTAAGCATTTATGGTAAAAATACTCGAGTACATTCTAGGGAAAAGAAATGAAAGGCGCCGAAAAAATGCTTCAAGACTCTGACATTTAATTTTGAAAAGACGTATTTAAAAGCCCGCCAAAATACTCTACGAATGTTATAGATTCTGACGCCTTATGTTGCGAAGGCCAACATAACACCAGATTGAGGGGCTTGATGATGTACCCCATCTTACGGTCGGAGCCTATCCTCCGATGCTATACACATGACAGTTCGAAATGATCATTGGCGTAAAGTCCACCGGGCTATCGTGAGGGAATCCGCCAATACACAACGAAGTTTACCCCAAACGGAGCCATAGCTTTCGAGGAACCACGACTTCCGGAAAAAGAACAAGGCTCCGTGCCAAAGACAAAAAAAATATTTTGTGGAACCAACAAGGACAAACGGGTGTCCTTTATTCCTGCTCGTGCTTAACCGTTGCACATGCGCACGATCTCGGAGCCTCAGCAGACGCCCTCTCATTGGATAACGAGGTCATGCTCCTCTCATCCAATCTAAATGTGGCCGCGTTTGGCTCATTCGAAATACACATAGATGTAATACTGCGTAAACTTCGCGTTGTGGAGGGGCAGCACTGGCACTACACTATAGTGTAAAACACACATTGTCGTGTACAGGTACAACCTAGCCGGTCATAGATACTGTTCACGCTTCATTTCCTGGGCATTTCGGCTTCGTTATCTCTGTGACGAGTCAGTTTTTCTTTAGAAAAAAAAAATTTGTTTTTTTCTTAAATACTCTCTCGCACTTTTTTAGTCATCGGTCTGTTTTTTTTATGAATGTCCGAACATTTTAAATTTTTTTTTTAAATTGTTTTTTTGCTTTTTTTTTCAAAATATTCACTCGCACTTTCTGAGTTATCGGTATTGTCGGGTCGACCCGACCCAGTCCGCCCCGACCCGTTCCTTTTTTTATTTACGAAATAGCCCCTCAAATATTTACGCAATACCCCCTCGCACTATGTGTTAACTTACGAAAAATACCATCATTTTAATTTTTTTTATAAAATACCCCTTTCCCCACTAGCGGTCGACCGTTAGTTTTTTTTTAGAATGCACCAAAACAGTGCTTTAAATCGGTCGTTGCTTAACGACCGCTAATTTTTTTTTTTTTACAAAAATGTACCTTCTAACACGTCCATCCGAAAACACCGGCCGCCAAACATCCCGTCGCGGAGCGCGGGTAAC
The DNA here is from genome assembly GCA_026074375.1 of Tanacetum coccineum. Taxonomy (NCBI): domain Eukaryota; kingdom Viridiplantae; phylum Streptophyta; class Magnoliopsida; order Asterales; family Asteraceae; genus Tanacetum; species Tanacetum coccineum. The sequence continues at coordinate 71,154 of BQNB010003748.1, forward strand.
CTAACTTGTTTTATTAAAAGGTAGGAGGCTGCCATTAATGCATTTAATTCGACCCGGCGGGTTCCGGTCTGACCCGGGTTCTTTCGGCGGGTTGACCCGCTCCGACCCATTTTTTTAAGGAATTAATGCCGACTTTAAACATGTATGATTCATATGTGTTCCACCGTCTCCTACTTCTCTCTCTCTCTCATACTTCTCTCTCTAATTCTAGATACATCCGCCACAAACTAATACATCCATCACTATTGAAAACAGGGAACTCAAGTCAGCATGATGAGGAATAAGATGGGATCGGTCTGCAATTTCTATAATCGATTCACTAACAACAAAAATGGTTGTAAACCCTAATTTTGAACAGCTTCAATTTGGGTGTGTTTTTTACAAAGCGAATCGGCAGTCGCATAATTAAAGGTATGTTTTTCACAAATATTTTGGGTGTTGTTGATACTCATATATTGAAACCAATGTTCTGTGATTATGCCTTATTTAGGTTGGATACGTGGTGTTCAAGGACAATGAGATGGTGTTGAAGGAGTTGGAGAAACAACTTTTTGTTTTTAGGTTGTTTTTCTATCCATCTTCAATATTAAAATTTTCTTTGTTTTTTTAGAGATTTGAAAATAAGCTTAAACAAACACCCCTTGAATTTTTGGGTTTTTGATGTTTTGCAGAATTTTGATGATGTGTGATTGCAATTGCATGGAGAGCAAGTTTCTTTGAAAAATCTTATAAGGTAAAATATAATCAAACACCTCTTATGAAGGTTTTAGGTTATTCGCTTTTTTATTTTTCTACTTACTTTTTGTCAGGATTTTTGTTAACTTTTGCTTTAAAGGTGATGTTTTTTGTATGGGTTTTGATTGCATATGTTTTTTGTGTGGCTTAATGAAGTTAAGTTTATGTGCTTTTAAAAGGTATTAAGCTCAACTTGATAAGTAATGGATATATTTGCCGTTTTGTTAAAATATTTATTACGCAACAAAATTTAGTAAAGAGTATTGAAGGTGCAAACTTTGAACATTTGAAGGCATGGAAAGCATTAAGGGCATTAAAAGAATTGGTAAAGTTGCAGGGTGTGGTTAGAGGTCATATTCTAAAGAAACTAACTGCTTAGATGATGCGACTCTTGCACACACTAGTGCAAGCTCAGGCACGTGCACATACATTGCGTCTCAAATCTTTGATGCAACCACCAACCTGAAATCTCCTTATCATCATCGTGTAAGCCTTCCTAAACTTTCTCCCTATACATTATTAGTTATGAGTGTGTAAATTCATGTATTAGAACTAACCAAACACCCCCTTAATTTTTAGTATAAGTTGGTAAGCAAATTGGTTTGTAATTGTGTTCTTAAGCAGACTACTTTTTTTAAAATGATGCCAAGACTTTCTTTCTTTAATTAATGCATTTAATTTTATGTTGGTTCTGTTAGTATGCATGGTCAACTGTATACATGATTTTTATTCAGAAAAAAGGTGTCCGCTGAGACTACGTGAGGTGTTAGTACATTTAGAATTTAAGGAATTTTCTTTGAAATATGAAGGTTGTAGAATATGCCAGCCCACCAACACATATGTGTTGCGGTGTTTGCTTAACATTTAGATTATACATGCATGAAACTTTATATTACATGGCGTTGCTCCACCCACTCCTTTATAAATCTATCCACATATATGTAGTTGTTAAAAAACAGCCTAGAATATAAATGTGTTACTGGTTTGCATATGTGTGATTTGAGTATGTAATGATTTGCATACGTAATGATCATAACTCTAAATCTATCATTTTGATGCCAAATATCATTCAAATTGAATAGACAACCTTAACTTTAGAAAGAAAACTTTTCCAACCAAAGCACAGTTAGGCGTACCCAACTCGGTTTGACAATCTCTTACTTAATAACGATGTCTTTTAAGTTTTGTCATATTTGTCGGGTCGATTAAAATGGGTATTGTCTACTCTAAAATCTAAGCGTTCATGAGTTAGGCCAATAAATCAGACCCTAACATAAATGATAATGGTTACAATATACAAATATGGTGTGTGTTTGATTGTCTACCATGTATGTACTAAATCTCCAAGTGGGCTGTAGCAGCAAAAAAAAAAGGAAAGCCCAAGCACAATGACTAATTGAGTAATTAGTTAAAAGAAATACATTCCATTGTTTACAAAATTTATAGATATTGGAAAGTCGCAATCAAGTTACATTTTCTTCCTGCTATAGCAGGAAACCATGGTCCAAATTTATGAATGCAGCTTTAGTATCTCATTTCTATGTAAATCTGGTAGGATATTGCAGAATTACTGCATCTAAATGTTACGATGGCTTCGTGAGCTGAATAAAGATTGGAGAAATAAGGATCATGCCACTGTTGTTCTCTATGTCTTGTCATATGCCTGAACTCGAGCTCCTAATAATGGTAACAACTCTTGAATATTATATAAGCTACATCTTTTATCTTTGTTTTTTAACTTCGGTTTGATATGGCTCATGTATCCATGATCTGTTTTGCGAGTACAATATTGGATGTAGACTTATCTTAGCGCGATTGTTGTAAGGGTGCAAAAGGCACTAGCCGAGTAACCGATTCAACATATACACCCTTTTAATATATCAGGTTTTTAATTATGTTAAGGGGGTCTTTGGGATTAATTATTTTTTCTGCTTATAAGCAAGTATTTTTTGAATAACAGGCAACAATATGCTTTTTTCAGCTTCAAAAGAAGCACAAAACTACAGTCACAGTGGTTAGTTCAGGGTATTACTTATATCTTTATTCTAGTTTTTAACTTTTAGATTTTTTTTTAGGGTATTTTTTGTTTTTTTTGTTGTACAAACCTAACTCTCATCTTTCTTCCTTAAACAACACATAGTAGCTTAAAAATTTTTTTATGTGCTCATTTTTTAGGCAAAGATGAAGTGAAAGAGGAGAAAGGGACCCGGGTCGGCCTGGCGCAAGTATGGAGAGAAAGTCGTCAAACGAAAACCAAACCCCAACGTAGCCACAATATCTATGTTTTACTTGAGTCTGTTGCTAATTGACTAACGTGTTTTGTTCACGAAATGTAGGAATACGGCTGCTGGGCCTCTGACTGCACCTGCAGACTACTCCACTTCAGCTCAAAAGGTGGTATTTGAACCAAAAATTGTGGTACAGATAAGATTTTATATTCTAACACTATTACGTACACATCAAATAAATGCGAGGGTATCAATTTAGAGACACGTTTTTATGCGTATAAACTAAAAAAGTAACGCGTACATATTTACCACGCTTGCCAAAATTTTGATTTATCGCCTTTCCCTTATCTATATTTAAGTTGTTTGCAGCTAAAAAAGCTAAACTCCTGGGGCTGATATCATTGCCTCACGAGCTGTTGGAGCCGTCCTACAAAAGCTCAGGTATAGGAAAGCGATCAATATCAGGTTCTTTCTTTTATCACTGAATGTATTAGCATTAAGTTAGAAGCTCTTTTCTTGCTACTGAATTTATATCGCAAACTGAGGCTGCACCTTTCTTCTTTGGGTTTCAGATCTAATAAAGAGATATACGATTGCGGGTTCAGTGTTAATGTTGGAACTCCTGATAAGGTATGGATATAGAACCACTAAACGATTTAATTGAGTGTAGTCGTGGTTCACTTATGTGTTGATTTCCATATAAAGGTTGTTCGTCTAAGCGCGTTTTATGAACTTTGAACATTTGAAAAGCTGATAACATTGGGATTACGGCCTTATGAGCTTATAAATTTTATAAGCTCATAAGGCCAGCTGATTGACCTTATGAGCTTATGAAATTTTCAATAAGCTCATAAGCCTCTTAAATAAGATTAGACAAACGCCCTCGAAAGTGAGTTTTTACCCCATATCTAACCTAAAAATCCTTTAAAGTAACTATGTAGTCATCTAATCCTTTTATCTGTTATCCAAGATTAATTTGAGGTAAATGTGTAATAAGCAAATGGAAACCATATTTCTTAAATGTTTTTTTAAGCTACTTATCTGCTTCTGCTTATAAACGGAAAACAAAAATGAAGATATTGTTACAGGCTTCACAATTATTAATGAGGAAAATGGACCAGTTGAGTACGTTTTGTTATATCATGTGCAAAGTTATATGGTATGGATATATAGCAACTAAGGACATTTTAAAAAGAGTATACTTTCATTCTTGATATAAAATTATTATAAGTGGGCTTTCATATTATAAATTGTGTCATGTGCCTATTTTATGGCTCTAATTGACTAACCGTTGTATCATGGTCTGTTATCTTTGATGCTCTTAGGATCAGATATATATTACCGTAGGTTGTGTAAAACCTCGAGTATACTAGAAGTCATTTTTTTGTCCTCTGATCAAGTTCGTATTTACTAGAGGTGGCAAATGGGTTGGGTTGGGTTGGTTTGGGTCATGGGTCAAATGGGTTATGGGTCCAATGGGTCAATGGGTCAAACAGGTCATGTTTTAAAAATGGGTCTAACGGGTCATGGGTCAAACGGTTTGGGTTGGGTCGACCTACTAAATTATGGTGTTTTCATACATTTTTGAACGCTTTATACGTTTTCGTCGGCTTTTTTACGTTGTCGTCCGTTTTTTTACGTTTTCGTTCGTCTTTTACGTTTTCGGCCCTTTTTTACGTTTTCATCCATTTTTTTACGTTTTCGTCCGATTTCTTACATCTTCGTCCGTTTTTTTACCTTTTTTTACGTTTTCGTCAGTTTTTTTTTACGTTTTTACGTTTTTGACCAATTTTTTACGTTTTCGTCCGTTTTTTACGTTTTCATACGGTTTTTACGTTTTCGACCGTTTTTTTACGTTTTCATACGGTTTTTACGTTTTCGACCGTTTTTTAACGTTTTTGTCCGTTTTTTTTACGTTTTTGTCCGTATTTTTTAGGTTTTCGTCTGTTTTTTACTTTTTCGTCTATTTTTTACGTTTTCGTCCGTTTTTTACGTTTTCGTCCTTTTTTACGCTTTCGTCATTTTTAATGTTTTAGGTCTGATGTTCTTACGTTTCTTCGATTTTCTTATTTTTTCCCGTCATTTTTTAGCGTTTGCATACGTGTTTTTACGTTTTCGACCGTCTTTCGTCCATTTATTAAGTTTTCGCCGGTTTTCTTTACTTTACGTCCGTTTTTAGTACTTTTTCGTTTCGATTTCTTAACTTTTCGTCCGTTTTCGTCCCTTTTTTACGATTTTGTCTGATTTCTTACGTTTTCGTCCGATTTCTTACGTCTTCGTCAGTTTTTTTATGTTTTCGACCGTTTTCTTACGTTTTCTTCCGTTTAGTTACGTTTTCGTCCGTTTTCTTACGTTTTCGTCCATTTTTTACGTTTTCGTCCGATTTCTTACGTTTTCGTTCGTTTTCGTTCGTTTTTTTACGTTTTCGTCCGATTTCTTACGCTTTCGTTCGATTTCTTACGTTTTCATCAGTTTTTTACGTTTGCATACGTTTTCGCCATTTTCTTACATTTTCGTCCGTTTTGTTACGTTTTCGTCTGATTATTTACGTTATTTCTTACGTTTTCGTTCATTTTTTACGTTTTCGTCCGTTTTTTACGTTTTCGTCCATTTTTTTACGTTTTCATCAGTTTTTTATGTTTTTGTCCGTTTTTTACGTTTTCGTCAGTTTTTTTACGTTTGCATACGTTTTTGTCCATACATTTTTAACGTTTTTGTCTAATTTCTTACGTTTTTGTCCGATTTCTTACGTTTTCGTCAGTTTTTTTACGTTTGCATACGTTTTTTACGTTTTTGACCGTTTTCTTATGTTTTCCTCTGTTTTGTTACGTTTTCGTTCATTTTTACGTTTTCGTCTGATTTCTTACGTTTTTGTTTGTTTTTTTACGTTTTCGTCAATTCTTTTAAATTTACGTCTGTTTTTGTTCGTTTTCGTACGTTCTCTTCTGTTTTCTTACGTTTCCATCCATTTTCGTCTGTCTTTTATATTTGGGTCAAGATTGCCACCTCTAGTATTTACATTAGTTTACATAGATTAAAGACCTTTTATGTTTGCTGGCTAATAACAATTGGATGAGCTTTTTTATTTTTTCTTGCTAGCTTTAATTTATGTGTGCTTATTTTAAGTATGTAAAAAGGTCCTTTTTGGCCTGTTTCCTCAGTTTCACAAGCGGGCTGGAATTCAACAATGTAACTAAGAGGAGAGAATCTAGAAAAGGCGAAGGGAATCAAAGTGCAAGATGAAGCAATGGAGACTACAGAGGGTGAAGGCCGACTGTGTAGCGGTTTAAACTTATAAGAGCACTTTTTATGCTCATTTCAAAGTTTACTCACATGCACTTTTATGTTCTTTTCTTTCATTTCTAAACAATGAATGCAATTCATTTAACATGATTAGAATTTATTCAAATGATTACATAGTTTATCTTAAACATATTCGCCGCAACGAAGACGAAAAACCTAGTTTATTAAATTTATAAAGTTATTAAATGATATGAATACCGATAAGTATACTTCAGTTCATATAATTTATTTAATATTTAACAACTAAAGTTTTATAAATTACACCCTTATTTTTTAAGGTTTTTTTTACAAAAATGACACGTGTTTTATACATATATGTATTTACCTTGATGGAATTTAAATGAGTTTGAAGAAATTGAAGCCAAATTTGATTTATATTAATTAATAGAAATGCTTAATTTTTCCACCTAGGCAGAATAATGCACTTTTATTGGTATAACTGAGTTTTTTAACTTTCTTTTTCCACTTTTTGAAATCTTTTATTATATAAGAGATGTTCGAACATGCAATAATTGTTTGTACTTTACAAATAAACTTCGTGCCCCTTACAAATAACTACCTACAACCATTCAAATTTTCCACCAATTTTGCATAGTCCAGAGCTATGTTTAGCAAACCTCTGGATATATTGATAAGAAACCAGAAATAAATAACTTAAACAATCAAATATACACAACACTTAAAATTATTTACCTGTTAATTTTTTCTATAGTTTAGTTTAATTCTGAATTATTATAGTGTTAGGTTGAATCATGTTTGAAAAGCAAAACTATAGATTCATTTTCGAAAGATATTTATCACTACAAACTCTTATGTTAAGTACGATCCGCCTTAAATGTAAATCTCAGCTTCACCCTTGAAGACATTACATTGATCTAGTTGTTGTAGGTTTGGCGTTTCTTATGATGAAATGAATGCGACTCAATTCTAATTCAGTTTTCTTAAAGATTAGCCATTTCATCTTGATTGCAAACAAATTTCTAAATGAAATGAGTTGCTCACAACAAAATTTACTTCTTAGACAACAAAATTTGAATCAAGAAAATTCAACGCTACTTTTGTTTCATATTTTATTGGTGGAAGTCAGCAAAAACCATAGAATCTAAAACCAAAAATTTGTTGTGTATAAATTAAATAGTTTTATGTGCAAATCGCCTCTAGATTTCTATCTATCTACCTCATAAAATAAAGCGATTTGGGGCTCGAAAGCTCCATAAACCGCCTTAGACGTTTACCATGACGTTTTCCTTTTTGCAAGCTTCGTTTTGACTGGTCATGGTCCTGAAACGAAGGCTCATAGCCTAAGTTATGCTAATTTTAATTAGCATCTTTATTCGCACGATCTTAGGTGGTGTTTGTTTTACAAAAAGAGCCTCTTAACAGCGTTTTGATCTGACTCATTCAGATGCCTTCAGACATTTGGTCAATTAAGTGCGTTTTTTTTCTTGTTCAGACGCGGTCAGAGGCTCAAACCTCCTAACCAACTAGATGTGGAGGAGGCGACTTAATGCCTCTTAATGCCTCCTCACTCTTTATTTTTTTTTGTTTTTTTGTTTTTTTTGCTTTTGTTTTATTTCTTAAGTTCTTTTTTTATTTTGTGCAATATTTTTTTTGACTTTTTTTTTAAATTGATAGTACGTTAAAGAGAACTACTCTTTTATTTTTGCTAAAAAAATAATGTTCAAAATACTAATGATGATGATGCTCACACTGTAGGATCCCGTTATCACTTCACAACATACAATCGATCACGAATTAGAATTAGAAAGGAGAAAGAAAGAGTTGTTCTAGAGAGAGAGTTTAGAGAGAGAGATGAGAGAAAAGAGAAATGGAATTTCTTAGATATTTTGAACAACTTACTTTTTCAAGTGGAAAAGTTCCTTATATACCCCGACACTTAAAAGTGACGCGCGGGATATTTAACTAGGACCCGGGCTCGGGTTTTGCTTGGGATTAAACCCAAAACATATACAATATTAAATTATCTATCGAGCCCGATTCCCGATATTATCCTATTACAACATTAACTAATTAAAGATCGAAGCTCCATCGTAGAGTGACCGAACTTCCTTGTTCGACTCAATAAATTGAGGCTAACAATCTCCCCCGAAGTGAGGTCTTGAACACGGGAACGAGCTTCCTTTATTGACTCAATAAATTAAGGCTAACAATCTCCCCCGAAGTGAGTTCATTGATGACACTCCTTCATGAGATCAGTGAGATTGCTTTTGTCGTTTAAGCTCGAGTGTTCTTGGTCTTTGTCTTCGTTGTAAGCTTGTTCCTTCATGCTTTGCGATCGGCTAAGCCATCTTGCGATCTTGTGTCTTTGACCAACATGCTCATACTATTGCATTATCTTAAAAGCTTTATTTCAGAGTTTGCGGAAGTCTTTGTCTTTAAATCTTGAGCTTTCTAGATAGTATGTCTTCGTAGATTGAGCATTTGAATGGGATTGAGGTTGCCGTTACCACCGTTTGACCTGCAGGTTTACGTTAGTGATAAACGAGAAAATTGATTTGAAAATCAATCGACGTGTCACTCGTTAAAGAGTTTTTGTAACACATCGAGAGTGTCATGTTTTTATCAAAATTCATCAACCGTCAATTCATTTACTGGACCAAATCGATATCCAGTTGTCACAAGTTTGATTCATATAGAATCTCGCAAGTCACCTACCAAGAGCTTGTTTGATGCTGGCTCAAGCAGGATTTCCATCTTCATTGTGAATACATTAGTATCACTCGGATGTTCTGGCAAATATCACAATGATATTGCGTAGGACTCTTGATAACAGCTTGTGAACTTGATGATGTTCAACAAGTGTTTGAAATGGAATGTGTCCTAACGAGATTTTTATTGATCTCTTGGCTCTAGACTCGATTAGTGCATTTTGGTTTTAGTACTCGGAGGCTGGAGCATATTGCCACCTATTCAATATCAACAATCTCGGAGTGAGATGTCAATAGATAACGTGTGTATCTCCGTGACAAATGAGACAAGTTTCTGTTGAGAGAAACCCGAATGGCTGGCTAGGACGGGGTTGTGCTTAGCATCATGGGTCCATGATGTCGTTTTCAATGTCAGCAATCACTTGGGGATTCTGACAGCATTATTTATTGCCCGGTTTCTGCCTTAAGTGTGTGGAGGGTCTTCTTTCTTTAGACTTTATCCATTACTTTTCTTTTTATTCTTCAACGCCTTCAAGGCTTCGCAGGAGTCATTACTAACACCTTGTTGTGATTGCTTGTCAGTGCTTAGCTCAATCTTTCGCGCAGCGATCGCGCTCGCGCTCACACTCTACATTCATCTCAAATCAATACCTAGGCACTGCTATTTCAACTTTGGATTTTCTTCGGTAGATCCTACGGTTCTGGGTTGGTCATGGATTGATTCCTACCTAACCACTTATGACTTCAGAATCGTCGTGAATTAAGATGTGTAGGGTATAAAGCGAACCATGTAAAAAACCTTTTTCTTCAGCACATTGAGTGGAATAGATCATATTTTAATTACAATTTTTCTCCCCTTATTTTAAAGAATAAACACTTAGTTTTTGAAATATCTTGTGATTAAAATATGTCTTGAAAAATCTGTGGGAGAAAATATGGTCAGCATGAATGGTTTGGAACTTTTTGATAATGTTTTGAATACATAAGAAATGGGTTGTTGATGATGTAATCCCCCCCCGAAACATTAAAACTTTATTTTTCTATAAGAGACTCCCCTCAACAACGAACCCTTCCGGCTGAGCAACGTAAACCTCTTCCTTCAGTGGACCATTAAGAAATGCCGTTTTCACGTCCATCTGATAGATTGGAAAAGACTTGTGTGCTGCGTGGGCAACAAAAATCCGAACTGCTTCCAAGCGAGCAACTGGAGCAAATGATTCTTCAAAATCAATACCCTCTTCCTGAGCATAACCTTTAGCAACAAGTCGTGCTTTGTTGCGAATTACAGTCTGATCTTCATCCTTTTTGTTCTTCCATAACCACTTTAGCTTAATAACCATGGTTTGTCGATGAGTTCCCAGACTTTTAGTCTGTCGAACTGATGAAGTTCATCCTGCATTGCTTCGATCCATGCAGAATCAGCCATTGCCTCCTTAATGTTCTTCGGTTCAACAATACTCACCGTGAGCGCGAACATACACATTTCAGGATCTGTAGCAAGCTGTCATCTTGTTTGAACTGGCATGGTTGGATTTCCACAAACTTGTTCTAATGGATGATCTTTGGTCCATCGGTAATCATGACTTTGTGGTTGAAATGAATGCACATCGGTATTATCAATGTTGCGTGAGGAAGACTCACCAATTTCTTGTACCCGTGTACAAAAAGGATTGATAAATTCAGCTTCTTGAAATGATGCATTCGGTGCTTGATCATTGTTGTTTTCCTCAGCTTGATCGTGTGTTGGATTGTAATATTCTTCAAGTAAAGGACTGAAGAGAAATTCTAACCCTTGATGTGACGAATCTGGCTTTTCTGCTGAAGGAACAACATTTTGTCTTGGGGGCTCGGGGTCAGAGTTGTCATAATCTGACGCCTTTTGTCCTTGAGGAACGAGGCCTGAAGAGACATTTTCAACAGACATCTCTTGTCGTTGTGGTGCGAGGTCTGAACTGTTGTGATCAGACATCATTTGATGAAGAACGAGGCTTGAACTGCGTTGTTCAAACGTCATTTGAACATTGAGGAACGGGGCCTGAAGTGTTATTTTCAGCAGACACCATTTGATGATCATCAGATCAAAATTCCTTGAAGCCCTGTTTTCTGAGATATCTGTCTTTTCCGCAACCAAACTCTGAGTCCTTCCTTTATAGGATTGAACGATGTACCTGTACTTAAGAGAGTACCTGCACTGACATCAAGAGCTTGTTCGCTTTCACATTGGTTAGTGATATCTTCTTTTGAACCATTTGGGGGTTCACTGTCAACCTTATTTGTGCTAAAGGCGAATATCTTTCCAGTAGGAACCCATCTAAGACCAATTGTCTTGAAAATTCTACCCGTCGGTTTCCACCTAAGACAAGATCTAGGAGTCATTGTTTTCTTATGCACAACGGAGGTGTTTTTGATTAAAAACATATGTCCTTTTGAGATCTGTCTTTCTGGTTTCTTTGCAAACCTTGTTTGCTCTACGGGTTTGTTTCTTGTTGTTGTCTTATTGGATGGAACCTTAGCACGTGAGTTGACTTCTTTCAGGAATTTTATTACACAAGAATCATGATTGGCATTAAAGACACATTTCTGACATGTCGAGAAAACAAAATATTTGGAGTCAAAAAAATTTCTAGAGTTCCTAGAGTGTTCTTGTGCCTTTTTCTTAGCCTCCTAGGTAGTGATTATGAACAATGTCGTTTGAGCTATACCTAGATGAGCTAGTTGAAATCATGTAATGAGGTTTTGCAGGGGCATATTCTCTTCTCTTAGGCAGATAATGTGTAGTGACTGGTTTTGACAAATCGTTACTCACATCAACTTGGGAGGCAAACCGTTCTTTTAAAATTTTGGGACGTTTAGATTTAAACACAGTCGGTTGTCTAACAATGAACTAGTTTCTATGTGGTTGTAAAACTGGTTTCCCCAAGATTGATGGTTTTGCAAACTTAGTATTCACAATATTTCCTGTTAATTTCCTTAACTCATTTTTTAATGCTGCAACTGCAAACCCTTTTTCTTGAATTTGAGCTTTGAATTATCATTATTTGCAATCAAAGAAGTTGTGTGTTCTATGTTCTTAGCTCTCGTTGTCTTGATAGAATCAAACATTTCTTTGTAATGCCTTTTCAAAGTCTCATTTTCCTTGAGTAACTTAGCCACTTTATGTTCCAATTCGATGTTTATTGTTTCAATTACATCTATGTCATGTTTAACCTTGGCTTCATTACTTTTTACATTCAAAAATTGACCTTGTTGCCCTTCTTTTAAAACTTGATTTTGATATTTAAGTTCAAGATTAACATAATGTGCTTCCATTCTTGAAAAATCTTTTTAAAATTGGGCAACAGTATTTTTGAGACATACATTTTCAGACTTGAGTGATTGATCTGAGAGTTTAGGTGTCATGTTATCAGTTAATTTTGTAGGTAAAGGACGTATGTCATGACATTGTTCAGCATTCTGGTCAACCTTTCCTTCATTATTAAATTCAGGTTGCTCAGTATGCTGTTGTCCTGTAGCAGATACATTATCATCAGTCATTTGTACCTCAGCCATTGGCTCTTCATTATATATGGGTCTGATATATGCATCATTAACTTGTGCATCATTCCATGATCTGCTGCTTGCATCCTGCTCTTGTGATTCTGTCCCATTGCTTTCAATGATAACTAAACTAGCATCTAATGCTGTACTCGAATCAACCTTTTCCTCTGTCGTCTGCATCAGTCTTTCATTCACCCTGCTGTCATACTCCATTTTATGCAGCGCTCTTTTCTCAATCGACTTTTTAACATAATCCATGTTTTGGATCAGTGTATCACGGAATTCTGGAATATCGAGTCGAGTGTATTCTAGAAAGTAGTTTCGTGTCATTACAATATATTCATCATTCAAATAAATCTTTGACTTGATGAACATCTGAAACTGTGTCTCGAGAACTTTAAAAGAGGCCATGGATCCAATCTCTTGAAATTCGTTGTTATCAAGTTGCTTTTGAAGTTGATCCATGTTTAGGAACATCGTGCCTGTGAAAGTCTCTAGATCTTGACAAAAAAGTGTCGTAAATGCGCGTTTGAATCCATCCTCGGTTCGACTTCCTTTTAAGTCGTTGTTTAAAAGACACTTGAGGTGTGAATGAAGTCGTTGAAAAGATACCATGCAACTTTCTTTTGCCCCAGCACTTTCATTTGATTGCTTGAATTAGTTGGCAATTGTTGATACTTCTATTTCGAACATGAAGATAAGGTAATCTTTCTTTTCCATTTACCTCGTGGTAATTATGAAGTGTAAAAGATTTGTTGGATCTTTAGTAAGAATGTGATGTGAATAAAATTTAGTTTATGTATGCAATTTACGGATTTTACACGTCCATGATTAAAACCGCTAAAAGAATAACGGGATTTTACAAAATCCATAGAAAACCCGTGAATTGATTTGATTTTCGAATCAGCGGCCAATGATTAATTTGTATGAAAAACCAATAATTGTCTGGCTAGGTTATAGGCAGAATTGTTTAAATAGGTCTCACCGAATCTGTAACGGGCCTAAAAATACAATGGAGCGTGAGCTAGAACAAAAACAATTCTAACACAAGTCCAAAAAAATGAAAAAATGTTAATTACTCATAGTAAACGAGGTTTTGGGCTCGAAAAATCCAACTAGGCAAAGGTGGGTACTCTGCTTCCGTGCTCGTTTTTCTCTTCGATTTGAAGAGGGTCACGGGCCTGAAAACGAGACTTACAGATAAAAGTTATGGCTGTTTTACTGAATCCCTTATTCTTCCACACAGAATTTCTAGACAAAATGCAGTTCTATCTTTAACCAAAACGCAGTGACTTTTGAAATCAAAACGAATGACCATATTAATCAAAACGCGCTTGAGATTTGGGTCAAAAAAGCAACAAAATAAAAAATATGGTCAAGTATTCCTATAGTCCCCCCCCACCCCCCCCCCCACCAAAACGCAATACATGTCTTCAAAACGCAACCTGCAATCAAAACGCAATGAACTAAAACGCAATCAATGAGCAAAACGCAACCAATGTCAAAACGCAACCATTGATCAAAACGCAACCATTGATCAAAACGCAATCAATGATCAAAACGCAACCAATGATCAAAACGCAGCCAATGATCAAAACGCAATCAATGATCAAAACGCAACCAATGATCAAAACGCAACCAATGATCAAAACGCAGCCAATGATCAAAACGCAATCAATGAATCAAAACATCAACCAATCTCAACACGCAGCCAAAGATCAAAACCAGCCATGATCAAAACGCAATCAAGAACTTTGCCAGAGATCAAACTCAATCGACTAAATAAAGGACTTTTTCCACCAAGAGATGGCCTAAAAATCACCCTTTTTGACCTTTAAGACTAAGGGCCCAGTAAGCTTTGTGCTCGAGCTCAATCGGAAGATGACATGCCTTCCCGTACATTAGCTTGTATGGAGTACACTCGATGGGTGTTTTGTAAGCTGTGCGGAAATCCCAGAGAGCGTCATCCAGTTTATCCGACTAAGAGGCACGATTTTCGCCCACAGTCTTTTCAAGAATTCGTTTTAAGCCATGATTGGATACCTCAACTTGCCCACTTGTTTGTGGGTGATACGCGGTGGAGAGACGATGAGTGACTCCGTATTTAAGCATGACCTTTGTGAACTGGTCATTGCAAAAATGGGTTCCGCGATCACTTATGATTCCACAAGGGGTACCGAATCTGGCGAAGAGAGATTTGAGAAATTTGCAAACAACTCGGGCGTCGTTGGTGGGGAGCACTTTTGCTTTAACCCATTTTGACAAGTAATCGACAGCCACGAGTATATATTTGTTCCCTCTTGAAGACGGGAACGGCCCCATGAAATCAATGCCCCAAATGTCAAAGATTTCACAAACTTAGATAGAGTTTTGTGGCATCTTGTTAGCCTTAAAATATGGTGACATATCCGGAATTACATTAGTTTATTTATAGCGTGACACACAAGGACTAATAATGACTAAGTACAATAGTTGTGTGTCACTAGGACTATAAATACCTCCTCCATACTTCCATGGAAGGGTAAAGCTCATTTTTGTAAAAGTGTGTGTGTGTGTGTTCTCTCTCTAACACACACATCTTCCCATATCATATCTTTTTCTCTCTAATAATATGGATACTTTTCTTTTCCATTTTACCAAGCCTCCGGATCTTGTGTTATAAGGGTGAATCGTGATAACAATTGGCACCAGAGCATAGGGGGAATCCGTGTTGTTTATCTACTGATTATTGTGGTTAAACAAGATCAAATTCGTGGCTTGGTTTGTTTAATTTTTTGGTTCAAAAAAATAGCAAGAAAAATCAAGATTTGGTCTTTGTTTGTGGTTAAAAGTGTTAAAGATTTGTACTTTCGGGCTTAGATCTATCCCTTGCATCATTACTAGGTGGTTTTAACATCATTTCGTAGCTTTCAAGAATGTTTGATGATTTTTTCTTGGCTGCGTTTTGACATACTGAAGGGGTGTTCTTCATTGCGTTTTGGCTTAAACCTCATTGCGTTTTGATTCAAGTCATTGCGTTTTGATTCAAGTCATTGCGTTTTGATTCAAGTCATTGCGTTTTGATTCAAGTCGCTGCGTTTTGATTCAAGTCGCTGCATTTTGATTCAAGTCGTTGCGTTTTGATTCTCAAGGTTGCGTTTTGATCATTGAAGACCATCATTGCGTTTTGACTAAACGTTACTCTGCCCAATTTTTTATACATTACGTTTTGATCAAGATAGTTGCGTTTTGATTAAAGGTTCATTGCGTTTTGATCAAGACTATGTTGCGTTTTGATTAGAGGTTTCATTGCGTTTTGATCAAGACTAAGTTGCGTTTTGACTAAAGTCATTGCGTTTTGTTCAAATATAGTTGCGTTTTGACTAAAGTCGTTGCGTTTTGTCCATTGAAAACCTATGTTTTGAAACCCATGTTTTGATCAAGATAGTTGCGTTTTGTTCAGGTGGGCATGTGACCGACTTTGGGCATATGACCGAATTTGGGAATATTATAATCAAAACACCACACAAACAACAACACCACACAAACAACAACACTTAATCCCAAAACGATCCTGAAAAGATTCACTTAAATGACAAAATGGCTAGAGATTCAGATCACGATGACATGTGATCACGGAGTTGATTTGGTATCCCTTATTTGTGATTAAAGTTAAATCTCACAGAGGCGCCTACTTATTTCATCATCGAGACTTTCTTCTATTTTCTATAGATTGATGACTTGCTTGAACATATACAGTTATGATTAAGACTTGTATTATCTAGTTTCCAGCGGTCAAGGGGTGGTTGGATGAAGACCTGGACAACTATCACTTAAAGGAGTTACGTTGTAGTACTCAGTGTCACACGCAGATGTCGATGTGAATAATTTCAAGAGGTGTTGTACTTCTTATACTTTTGATGGAGTATAAGGTACTTAGAGATTTGATTCTGCAACGTTCTTCAATCAACAATAGTGCAAGATTAAGTAACAAATTTGGGGGATTTTACTTCAGTTTCAAGTTTGATATATCGGGTTTACTTCACCAAGTGATCACGACAATAGCCTACAGAATATGAGGTTGGTAAGTTAGCCAGAGAGTTTAAAGGTTGAGATGTAATCATCACTTCTCACGGGTATTTTTGTACTATTCCAAGACAAAGATACTTCACAACCTAAGCAAAATCTTCAAAGTTATTCGATGACATTCATTCACAAGACCTTGATTATACCAAGTGTTCTTGATTCTTGCTTTATCTCCTCTACGGTTTCTGAAGTCAAGAGGGTGATGATTCTTTTGTATATCAAGATTTGTGCTTATGACAAGAACTTCTTGAGTATATGAACGTACACGACAATGATGCTTCTGAGAGTTCGCAACCATCATAGGGGAAAATGTGTACATCCAAGACTTAGTTAACTTTGATGTTACCATGTCAACTTCCAGGGGGAAGTAGTGTGGACTACTTTATTTAGTATGGTTTATGAAGTATTCTGCATACGTGAGAAGAATTGTTGTTGATTTCTCACATGCACCCCCGAATGAATATTCACCAAGCCCTAATGATAAGAAGCAGGAGTATTTAGTGTGGTTTGACTTCTACAAAATTCTGCTGTGCACTTTGATGACAAGTAGAAGATTGTTCAAGCTACATCAATGTTTCAGAATCTGCTCAAGATAGGGATGTTGGTTTGGGGGGAAGCTGATTCAGAAACTTCGCCAAAAAGGAGTCTATGAAGAAAGCTTTTCAAGACATGCTGCATGAATTGGGGGGAAGTTAATCCAACTCATGCATACTACAATGGTTCCAGAACAAGTAAAGACAATGAAGATCCAAGCTGGAATACAAGTTTCAAGACCAAGAGAACTCACAAGACAACTTCAGCTTTGGAAGCGCTTTGGAAGACTTTATTTAATTGTATTTGTACTTGTTAGGAACATTGTAAGTAATTCCGTATATGTCCACATATTGGGGGAAGATTGTTAGCCTTAAAATATGGTGACAAACACGGAATTACATTAGTTTATTTATAGCGTGACACATAGGGACTAATAATGACAAGCTACGATAGTTGTGTGTCACTAGGACTATAAATACCCCCTCCATACTTCCATGGAGGGGTGAAGCTCACTTTTGTAAAGTGTGAAAGTGTGTGTTTTCTCTCTACAAAAACACACATCTTCCATCCTTTTCCTTTTCTCTCTAATTCAATGGCTACTTTTCTTTTCCATTTTACCAAGCCTCCGGATCTTGTGTTATAAGGGTGAATCTAATGTTAACAATTGGTATCAGAGCATAGGGGGAATCTGTGTTGTTTATCTACTGATTATTATGGTTAAATAAGCTCAAATTCGTGGGTTGGTTTGTTTATTTTTTTTTGTTCGAAAATGCTCCATCGGACCGGATATGGGGAAATAGCAATCAGCTTAACGACGTACTCGTGACATTTGATAACTTTCATCGTAGAAGTGATCTTGTTGAAATTTCCAGATTTGTGAGCATGCGGGTCCTCCTTGTCATGTCCAAAAAATTATTTATTTTGACCGCGGTGATTGCGGGAACAACGATTGCATCCTCGTAACCCTCGGTGGGTGCTTGGAGCATTTGAGCCATAGTACGATTATCGGCCATCGCAACTATGGGAGGATCGGGAGGTTCTTGGTTATTATTTGGTTTCTCAAGATCAAATGGTTTAACAAAAGTCTGTTGGACTTGTTGTTGGTAGTCTAGCGATTGAGAACGGGCAAATTAATATGTGCGCATGGCACTAAATAAGAAAATTTTTATACTTAATTTTTTTTTTTGGTTTTTCAATAATCTTTTTCTACAATTTATTCTTTAACGGACAACGAGATAGGAAACTTCAACCATATCAAAATTACTTCACGGTAGCTCTCCAAATGAAAACGGACAAGCAGGAGCGTGAGGAGTAGAAAAGCGCGAAGCTATTAAAAATCCTTTTCTCTTTCGGGTCGTAGTTCCTCGGATCAACCCTCCTTATACCTACCTTATAGCTTGTTAATTAAATCAGAGGTGAGACGTACGTCGTAAGCGACGACAAAATGGCAGTTTTTGAATTTTTGTTCGGGAATTATTGATGCGATAATAGCCCCAGTCGAACTTAATTCCTTTATGAGTAAGCTTTGTCATTGACTTAGCGATCTTCGAGAATCCTTCGATAAATCTCTGGTAGTAACCGGTAAGGCCTAAGAATTGGCGGATTTCCGCAGGTGTCTTAGGAGATGCCCAATCCTTTATCAACTCTATCTTGGCTGGATCTACATGTATGCCTCGGCTATCAATGACATGACCGAGAAATTTTACCTTTGGAATCCAAAATTTGCATTTTGAAAATTTGGCAAAAATTGATTCGATTGGTAGTATATATATAATACTAGGCAAATCCCAACCAATTGCCCTTGACCAAGGCAAAAAGTCAAAATTCACAAATAGAATCAATATATATCCGGAAGTTTGATTTCCTGGGTCGTTATGTCCTAATGAAGTGTGCAATTGAAAATCGAATGACGATTTGATATTTGATGTTTGAATATGACAAGATTATGATTGGTTTTCTATTACTACAAGTAAAAATGCAAAATCAAGCAAAAGAAAACCTAAAACGAAAGTAATTTAACTTAAATCCTAAAACGGTGACGTAAAAACGCGAGCTAAAAACCTAAATTATCTAATTTTAACCCTAATGTAAATTTTTTACTTTAAATGAGCTAAAAATGACTAAATATGAAGAATAAAAAAAACTAGAACAAAAACGGAGGTGTTTTGAGCTAAAAACGAGAAAGAACGAGAACGGGATCGAATCCCGTTCTTTAAAAAATGAAAAGTTGCAAAAATGACCCTATGAAAACACTAATATTTTTCCTAGAAACTATGTAATAAAAGAAAATTTTAAAAAAAAGATTTATATTTTTCTGATTAATATTTTATTTTTTATGAATTTTTTAAGTTTTTAATCTAAATAAATTATAAAAAATACTAAACGTTTATATAAAAATCTAAAAAAAATTAATTTATTATTTATATATATTATATAAATTATATATTATATAATAAAATAGGTTCGATTCGGTTCGGTTTTTACGGTTCGGTTTTTGGACGAAAATTGAAACCAAACCGAAATTTTTTGGTTTTTGAAAAAGTAAAAACCGAAACATCGGTTTCTAGTTTCGGTCGGTTTTTTCGGTTTGGTTTTTTGGGTTTTCGGTTTGGTTTCGGTTTTTTTGGTTTTTTCTGCTCACCCTATCTGTAACCAGTATGTATAGCCCAACTTGAAGTCTGGATATGATATTATAACTAATCAAATCCTTAATTTAAACTTAACCCTTGAACTTGAAATAATGGCACTTGATTTTGAACCAGCTTGACCACTTCACTTTGTGTTGAAAATACATAACTATGAACTTGATAGATATGGAAAAAGATAGGTGCAACAAGAGAGCCTACCACCAACAAGACCATGAATGAGAATTAAACTTATTTGCAATTGAGAAATATATTTGTAATTTGAAGAAGCTTGGCTAGCTAGTTAGCGCAACTTGTTAAAGTATCCCAACCATTACCTGTTATCCTAGTTTTAGAATGGATGTATTCCCTTTCTAGTCTGATTAGGTGTGTAAATGAGTCGAGCTTTTGTTGAGTAACTTGAGCTCGATTTGACCGAGGCTCATTCAGCCGAGATTTATTGAGATAAAGCTGGGCTCTAGCCTATAAAAAAAAATAAAGCTCGAATTCTTTATCGAGTTGGAACTTCGACCTTATATAAGCTCAAATCAGGTTATTGTCAAGCTTTTCGAGCTTTAAAAAAAAATACATATTGCAATATATAATTCATTTGGTTACATGAGTTATTACTGAATATTGCCACCTATGATCTTTGGGTGGTTGATTTCTTATATGTTTTTTAGTTGGTGAGAGGTGGCCCAAAATGCTGACGTGGAACTTAACAGGTAACACTACCTATTTCAATAAGTCGTAACAAGTTTCATGGGTAATCATGACATTTTTAGAGTTCGTAACCTAATTATGAAATTTTTAGAAAGTTCATGGGCTATCCATGAACTTAACCCTTTCTTAAATTAAGTGGTTTGAAGAGATATTTATATTAGGCTCTTAAAGAGAAGTAAGATCATGGAAGATGGTGCAAATGATTGCTATAGTTGTGGCAAGTCGGGTCACCATGCAAGAGATTGTAGATTGCCGAAAAGAGTAGAAGAGAATACAAACCTCGTTATAGAAGAAGATGAGAAAGTTGATGGTATAGTTATGATGGCGTATGAAGAATTTGTTGAAGAAGAGGCGCTAATGGCATATGAAGATGATGTTGGTGTCGATACACAATGGTATCTCAATACGGCTGCTAAGAATCATATGTGTGGTGACAAAGGTCTATTTTTCGAGATGAAAGAAGTTGTAGATGGAAGTGTCTTATTTGGTGATGAGGCAAAGGTTCAAGTAACAGAATCTGGAACAATATGTTTCTCACATTTTGGGAATCAAACTCATACTGGAGATGAGTATCGCTATTGTAAGAGTTTGAATTGGATATTCAATAGACATGCATATATGTGCCAGAATGTCTAAGAAGACCGGTGGTGGTGGAGATGGAGGTGGCGGACAAGGAGGATGAGGAAGTGGTGGTTTTGGTATTCTAGAGGATGGCCATGGTTATGGGGTCGGATACATTAGGTGGAAATTCAAGTGGAAAATGGTAAGGGATGATGTTGTGAAAGTGTTGACTTTTAATGACGGAGATTTGATAAATGTTTAATTCATATTGCTGACGTGTCGATTTTAGCCGTAACTCTTTCCATTATTGTGGATTGTATTGGTGGGTTTATATTGGATTTGATGTTTACTGGGGGTATTATGTCATGTTATCAAAGTTTGTTACATAACTATGAAATTTTTTAGATAGTTATAGGCTAGACATGGTTTACCTTTTAAGATAACAACGCGTTTTGTGTCGGAATTATAGCCCCTGATAGCTATAATGCTGTGCTTTGTTTAGTTGTTTAGGTAAGAAAAAAATAAAGGTTTTTTCCTCACGTTCTCCCTATTAAAAGAAAAAAATTTAAGAAACAATAGTTTTAAAATTATATAATTGATTAAAATTGTAGATGGACTCACTCATTTTTGTATGTAGTTCATACACACGAACTTGTGTTTCTCTCTCTCTTCTATTAACATCAATGGAGGTTTATGCACATGAACTCTACCTAAGCTTCATGCCACCATAGACATGCCATATAATCCCCACTAGAGATGCTTTTAGTGATGAGTGACATTGGTGACGGTTAGAGGTGGTGGTGATGGCCAATGAAGAACATAAAAGGCATTAAAGTTTTTCCATTTGAAAAAAGCATATTTAATCAAGCATAATGACGACTTCAACCAGATTAAATGAAGTAGAATGAGTTTTTCATAAGTGTAGAAAACAAAATGAGTTACTTTGAACGGTTCATAAACCCCACGCCTCGCAATGAAGCCTTCACCAAAAATAAGAGAAAACCTGAAGCTCTAATAATTATGTAACCACTTTCTATAATGTCTTAAATCTTAGAAGGCCTATAGTAACTTTTTATTCCGTAACCTACCAATCATAACCTAACAAAAACATAAGTATCAACAAAACAAAAAAGAATTATGTAGCTTTGTGTAATCTAAAAACATAAAATCCTTTCATTAGATATCATCGATCACATGGTATTAAAGAAATATTTGTATATACTTAAGCATCGTGCAACAAAAATGTAGCTTTTGGTTGTTTACCTCATCCTGAAAGGGCTAGCCTTTAAAGAATTCTATTCATGATTGCGGTTGTCGTACGGGACTTCTACAAGAAGTTTTACATCTCCCTAGGCAGAGTACCTAACCGTTGTAGTAGTAGTATAGGCAAGACTCGGAGGTTGTTATCGTTCTCTAGGGGAATAGGTTGGAAAGGCTTGATCACGGTCTAACAGAATTCTAGGGGTTGAGAGAAGATTATTTTTGTATTCTTATATTTTATGAAAGCGAGTAAATCTATGGTTTGAGAGGTTAGTTTGTTTAACTATTAACTAAACTAATTTATATCTAATCTATTGGTGATAACTTTATGATAATTGAATGTATTTACTTAATCATGAACTACTTATCAGATTGCTTCTCCTAATCCTGTTGCCTTGTCACACTTGTGATGATATGTGTAAGTATTTCCTAGGTCATGAACAGATTACACGAACCCGCCATCTATTTAATATTCTGTTAGGGCAACGCACAAGTAAGGCAGTATGAAGACTATTACAAGGCCCCTAAGAGTACATTAAATACATGTGAAATAACTTAAGAGGGATCAACCATATAAAGGGGCAAGGTAGTATGAAGACTGTTACCCGATGGTATCCTTTCTACGCACTCGCGTTTCCCTAGACGTGTCTACAGCGATACAGACAAAAGCTGGTTTTCTAGAACCTAACGTGCACAATCATCAATCAAGAAGCAACAGTAAAAAGATCTACAATCCGACTTTCATGCAATCATAAGCAAATACAAAGGAGGGTTTAGCCTCGCATGTTATAAAGGAAGCAAAGAGATAAATCAATCATGCAACACATAGACATATTAAATGATTAAAGATAAATAACCTTACTTGAATTAAAACATGGATTCAAGGTAGTACAATAGGGTTTTGAGGCCCTAAAAATGACCTATGAAGCTGCTACAAGAGCTAGGGTTCGTCTCCCTAAAGTTATATAAAGTTACACACTTAAAACCCTAAAATCGGTTTAGTATATATAGAGATATCGCTGCGACGGCGTCGCGTTGTAATCCTGACGCCGTCGCTACGTGGATGATGCTAGATCCTCATTAAGTCGACCACGTCCTGATGCCATCGCCAAATCTCTGATGCCGTGACTAGATGGATCACGACGACGTCGCTTTATGCCCGCGACGCCGTCTCCACGCCCTGTAAGCAATACTTCTTCAAGGATTTGGTGTAGGTCCGTAATCTCGTTCGTTTCTTCTCCAAATGAGCCCAAGTAATGTGTATTTCCTCCAAATGCCATCCAAGTGCTAAAAACTGCAAATAAACGATTAAACACATCTATTGGGCATATTTGCATGATTTAAGGGGTTAAATGACCTCGAAATAGTGTATAAAATGACACCTCATCAAATACCCCTACACTTGGGATTTGCTTGTCCTCAAGCAAATGGGCTTTTCTACCTAGAAAATAGCAATATGAGGGTCATTTAACCTACTCTTTAAAAGTATTTTACAACACAACCTTCTAGAACTCGTAATTAAAAGCACGGAAAGCATACACCTAGCAACTCACCTAAGTGTTGGATATCTCTCTTTCTCTCAGGGGTATAATAATTCTAAACAAACTATAGGGAAACGAAAAAAAACACTCATTAACTGTCATAGCATATACATTACCATAGCTGGTAAAGGACTTCAAACTCACCGCTAGGCGCATTCATTATTCATTACTATCTAAGAGTCTTTTAAGGGTTGTAGGGTGTAAGGTGAGATACATTATTGGAAACGGACACGGATTGGATACATCTGAGGGGCTTTGGGTAATTTGGAGTGGAAGAGTTAGCTAATATTTTATATGACATACCATGTTGGTTTTGGTTGCTAAGCCACGACTCGGACGAAGATATACTCAACTCTACAAACTCTACATCAATCTCTTTCTTTTTCATTTTTGACTTCTATGATAAACATATACATAAGCAAATGGCAGCCTATACATTTTTTACTTTTTTTATATCAATTTTTTTGCTACACTTTTTGCCCTGCCATTTCTTAAACATATAATACATCATGGGGTTTTCTAGATACACCTCTACACTTGAACTTTTAAATACTTGATTATTTACAATCTAACTAATGACCCGTCTTGAGGTGGATCAAAATAACATGGAGATCATCTAACAAAACATTTAGGGGTATTGATTAACTTTTCTTCCAAATTCTTCCGTAAAATAAATACTACCATGAATCCCTATCGTCCAAAAACTGTATTTACAAGGATAAGAACTTAGCAACCGTGTACTCAAATAATTAACTTGGGTTAAAACAATAATGTACTAAAAGCGAGTACATACAAGGTAGGCTAAGACGATTTGGGTGTAACAATTGGTTTAAGGGTTAACAATGCTCTTCATTAATAGTCCGGCTTAACAAAAAAAAATTATGAGAGCCGTGAAAAATGATAGGCTCGGAGGGTTGTACTAGGGGTTATCCTGCAACTAAAGGTGAGTGCCGTGGAAAGGGTGTGGGATAGTTATATGATCGATGTGACCATCATAACAAATACAGGTTTAAAACATGGGTTAATCCTAGTGCCTCTTATCTAGCAAATCCTAATACTCAGTATGCAGTCTCGGGATGCATCACAAAAATAAGTTCTAGTATTTAATACACTACCGGTACACTCATATAATTTAATACCGATACCAATGCTCTAGAAAAGGCGACAAAGACCATACGTACACATCCGTAACGAAGGAATAGACACATATGACTGCATTCAAACCTTAACTCGAGAAAGCTAAAGGTATAAACTATCTTAGGTATTAAAAATGGATACCCGAATTCCTATAGATCTAAAGGCGAACCTCACATTTTTGGAGTGGAATTTTGAGTGTTTTTGTGATAGTCATATAAATTCATATCCATGAGACGCTATTAATACTCGGTTTTCGTCGGTATGTGTCATAATTTATTTTTAAATTTTGGTCAAAATTACCGTCTATGCTATGTTTCGATATATTACCCATCATTTTAAGGACAAAGTAAATGGAAATTGAAGGAATAGTTTCTAAGGCTTATTTCCCCCTACACTTATTTTGAACATTGTCCCTAATGTTCTTTAAAAGTACTCGTAAAACGAATAAAGGGAAAAGAAAACAAGTAAAAGAAACTAGTACTCTCTTGGTTTGCTCAATAATGGAGAAGAAACATGCGATAACTAGTTAAATCGTCCTCCAAGAATCTTCTAATGAAACTTCCTAAGAACTTCCAAGCTTCTTATCATCAAATATAACTTGTTAATCAAAGACAAAGACAGCTACACCTTGCGTAAAATCAGCGGGATAATGAAATATACAACGAAACTTTAGGGTAGACTCTATGAAAGGAGTAAAGATAGGATGAGAGTGATGATATAATCATAGGTTTCTGCAGGTTTACAAGAAAATTACAAATTTTAAATATTGCACAATTTACTTTTCGAGAATAATTAAAAATGTTCGAATTTTCACATGGTTGGGGACGTGACGCCGTCAGGATAAATCCTGACGCCTTCTCCAGCGTATGTGAAAATTTCTTCTTCGTTTTTCTTTAATGCAAATGATAGTTGGGGATGGAAAAATATGCTAGATTTGAGAGATAAAATAAAGGAGTTTGTGATATACAAGGTTAGGAATAGGGAAAAAATCTCAGTCTGGCATGATAAATGGTGTGAGCAGGGCCCATTGATTAACATCATCTCTTATATATCTATATATGATGCTAGGTTGAAATCCAATGCAACTGTTGCTGAAATGATAGTCGATGGAAACTGGATTTGGCCTAGTGAATGGTATGTCAAATATTATATTCTGAGGAATGTTCAGTGCCATGCTATTGTTGATAACATGAAAGACAAAGTATTGTGGCTAAATGGAAATGGTGTTCATGCCCCTTACTCTACAAAGTCTGTGTGGAAGGATCTAAGGGGTGTCTGTCCTATTTCTAGATGGCATCATGTAATATGGTTCTCTCAACTTAATCATAAACATGCTTTTATTATATGGATGGCAATTAATAGAAAGCTTGTGACTCAAGATAGGATCAAGATTTGGAATAAGGATGATGATTTGAAGTGCCCTCTATGCAAGACCTTCTTGGTCTGGGTGGATAGTGTATGATGGGTGGGATAGAGAGTGTGTGAAAGATGAACCTTCTCGGTCCACCCAATACACTATCACAGGAGGTTAGGAAGGATCTAATTGAGGGTGTGTGTTCCCTATCTAGTGATGCCAATTCCTCTTTGCCTCTTGATCTTTTCAGTAAGGATGTAGCTACTAAAGGATCTTAAGGGTTAATGGATTAGAAATGTAGCTATGATGGGTATAGCCCCTCTTTTAGTGTGAATGGGTGCTATATGCTTCTTGATGATGCCATCTCTTTTTCTCCCCCTTCTCATTGTGGATGTGGGCTGAATGGGTTGGGGGAATGGAGTTTGGAAATGTAGTTAAGAGCATATGGTATATGGTGCATTAAGGGTGAATTTTAACTGAGTAGCTTATGGTCTGTTACTTAAGTGTACGTTTGGTTTAAGTATCAGACATTTGTTTTCCAGCTTTGTTAGACATCTTTCAGTTTGTATCCGAGATAGTTTGTAATAAGGGTGAGAGATACTCTGAGTTCTTATTGATTGTTTTAGTTGGTAGTTTTTCAAAGAGAATGGGCGTGTCCATTTTCTTTTTGTATCTTGATGTAACTTGTTCATTGGTTATATATATAAAATTCACCTTTTGCACCAAAAAAATAAAAAAATAAATAACACATCATAGATATCGTAAGTAGTTTATGATTCTTACTTGCATTCATTAAGCCAAAACTCGAGAGCCTCGACTTCATTGGTGTATGTCATGCTAATATAGTCTTTTCACTCTAAAGCAAACAAAGCTAGTCCCATACTTGACCATAGGAATAGGGCTCACTCCCTTGAGATACACAGCCAAAGTTTCATAAATGCCAAGGGAAGCGCGACACACATAGTTTCTAAAACCGGCGTACTTCCTTTATTAATAGACTTGACTTTATTGACCGTTGGATAGAGGTGCGCCGCACAAATATACAAGACCAGCTACTTCCTTTATTTCTTCTAGACTTGTTATATTTTGCACCTTTATCCAACGAGAGCTTAGCTTTGTGACATTTGCTTTATATCTTTAGTTCTTTTCACGAACCATCTTCAAGTGAACCTGTACATGTTTATACGCTATTAATTATCAATTTTTTTACGAGAAATGGTTATACAATAGTAAATAACGCTACTAAAAATATGTATAATCTAAGCGTTATTAAAACCCTACTCGCCTCTCTATAAATAGAAGGCAACACCACAACTCTCATAAGTTCACACACTCGGGGAAATTCTGTTTCTCACACAGTAACATACACATAGTTTGTTTAAGTGTTACTCGAGTTTCTTGATCTTTATTAACTCGTCGGGTCTTTACCGTTCATCAAACCACCCGTGTCCACTCTTAATCACGATTTACATACCATACGTAATCAACTTTATATTATAATCATTTACCCATAAAAAATCATTCAGAACATTCATCAAACACTTTGTATGTAAATTTGTCAAACACTTAGGGTATGTTTGGTAGAGAGAATTAGAGGAAGAGAAATGGAATTGGTTTTATTTCCATTGTTTGGTTGGTAGAGAAAGAAAAAAGGTGGAGATTTGAATTTTTTAAAGAGTTGGATCATTTGTAATTGGTGTGAAAACCATTTCCATCATAATTGATGTGGAAACCATTTCTTACTTGGGATAATTCATTTGAGCCACAAAATAAACGAGATTTATTTACGTTTTATTTATTTATTATTTATTGTTATTATAAATATTAAAATAATAATAATAATAATAATAATTTATTTTATTATCATTATTTATTGTTATTATAATTTTTTTATTTATTAATATTTATTAATATTGTTTATTATTATTTATTATTATTACTATTATTATTTTACTGTTTATTATTATTATTACTATTATTTATTATAATAAT
Source organism: Tanacetum coccineum (assembly GCA_026074375.1). Lineage (NCBI taxonomy): Eukaryota > Viridiplantae > Streptophyta > Magnoliopsida > Asterales > Asteraceae > Tanacetum > Tanacetum coccineum. The sequence goes on from BQNB010003748.1 coordinate 99,417, forward strand.
TATTATTATTATTATTATTATTATTTGTTTATTTATTTATTTTTCTATTTAAATCTTTTTTAAAAGGAAAAAAAGATTTGCGTGATTATTTTTTTTCAATTCTCTGACGCTACCAAACAGTGGAATTCAATAAACTTTTTCACTGTTTTAATTTCTAAGAAATTCAATTCTCTACTTCATTTTTAATCTCTGAAATTCTTTGTACCAAACGTGCCCTTAATGATCTTGTTGTCCAACACATTCTATCAAAAAAAACTATAACAAAAACCTGGTACTCAAATGAGTTTTAAGTAAACAAAGAAGATAAAAATAGAAACCATTTGCTAATACTGAATTAACAATCATATTGAGTCAAGGTTGATTTCACAAATATAATATTGAACCAAATTAATAGAAGAAGTTATAGTCACCTGAGTCTAGCTTTATTTTACAAACGAGACGAGTATCCGTGCAAAGCAACGAGATTTTATAGTGACAGATAGTTGTAGTGATAAAAAAAGTTTATGGGTTATAAACGAAAAAGTAATAAAAGTTTGAGGATTTGAGGATTAAACATTATTTAAACTAAATAAAATTATGGTTTTCATATATAGTTTTTTAACTTTTCAACATTCAACAATTGGATATAAACCCTTTATATATAGTATAGAAGTATAGATAAACTTAGTAGTCAAAATCCATAAATGTATACAATTTTTTTTGAAAGGTTAGATATTATAAACAACAAAGCCCCAAAAAGGGCAGAGAGCAAAGTACAAACACACACAAAAGAAAGAAACAAAAATGCCAACATAGCGGCCAAAACTAGGAAACTACCCACTATCAAGCAATGAAGAAGGGCTAGAAATCCAATAACTCCACTTTAGAGATAAACGCTTACATCTAATCGCGATCCAAAGCTTGGATAACCTTTGAATGGAGGGAAAAATATCTTCATTTTTAGCATCAATCAAAGAGGCAACATAGGCATTTACCACTTTTTTTCTCCATTTTCATATAGCCCACATCGCGCATTGGAACACCCCCTGAAGAATCTTGGACAGAACCAACTTGTTTGGAAAATCGATTTTGCCCAAAGAAATATCAGAGATGGAGAAAGACGGAATTGAAACCGGAGGGTCAAGACCCTACCAAGCCCAAACCTTACGCCATATAGGAACAACAATAGAGCACGAGATGAGACAATGATCAATAGATTCCTCCACAGTGTTGTAGAAAGGACAAGAAGTCGAGTTCAGAATGACCCCTCTCATGATCAAATTTAATCTTGTAGGCAATCGATTAATAGAAGCTCTGCATACACATAAGTTTACTTTTCTAGGAATCCAAGAGTTCCAAATATGGTGAAGCCCGAGATAAGTGTTCGTAAAAAGGTTGTTTTGGATGCAAACAGAAAGATTACTAACCTTGAAGTTACCAGAAGCATCACCCTTCCAAACCCATTTATCATCACCATCAGAAAGGGTACAATTTCCAATATGGGTGGTTAAAGAAGCAATGTCTCTTGGTGGAATTCGCCAAGCCCACATACCTTTCCAATTACCATCTACGAGCCCTCGTCTTTGGCCGATTTTGCAATCCTGAAAAGAATCTGACTAAGTCAGAACAAAAATTAAAAAAACATACCTTGAGCATTTAACTGATTAAGCATTTAAGCACATCATTTAGGCATGAATATCACACATTCTAAATCAGTTTAAGTGGTTTAGTTGTCAAGATACGCTAAACCCCAATAATAAAAGCGATCAAGAGTGATTCTCCACCTATCCGGTTAAGGGGCTCAGTTGAATGCTCGAGTATAGATTCCCTATTCTCATCGGTCGGGCTGCTAAGGCAAGTTCATATCAACCAACTAGAAAGAAAAAAAAATTAAAATTAAAATTTTGCGTTTATCTACTTTGGAAAAATTTCATTTTGGTGTTTGCTTATAAATTTTCACGTGTTTTATGGTTTCCCTTTCTAATTCGCGGGATCGTTGGCGTTTTGATTTGACAGGTGATGGAGAGTTCCGTGTTAAAGAGGTACGTAATTTCATTGACGATTTGTTCCTTCCTTCTTTTGATGCTACGAGATGGGTGAAGTGTATTCCCATTAAGATTAATATCTTTGTTTGGAGGGCACGCCGAGATTGTTTACCTACAAGGGTTAATTTAGCTCGTAGAGGGGTTTATATTGAGTCTAACTCTTGCCCGACATGTCGTACTTGTGAGGAGGATATTCATCACTCTTTATTTCAATGTGACTTGGCACAGTCTGTGTTACATCGAATCTGTAGATGGTGGGATTTTCCCCCGAACTCTTGGACGTCTTTCATGGAGTGGCAAAGCTGGTTTAATTCTGTCCGTCTCGCTTCCAAGGTTAAGATTTTGTTAGAAGGAGTTTTCTACGTTGCTTGGTGGGCCATTTGGTCTTTTAGGAATCGGCTCATTTTTCAGAAAAGTAAACCAAGGCGATCGACTCTTTTTGATGACATTGTGTTTCATGCTTATACTTGGTGCTCAAATCAAAGTATATCAAAGTGCCCCTCGTTAGAAAGATGATTTAATTCTCGTCACAGTGGGGTGTTTTTTGTCGTTAACGATTTACCGTTTTGCAAGAGATTTTAAATTTTAACAAAGGTGTAAAATATAATTTTTTCTATTATTTAATTATAATATTAAATGATTATGATTGGTTTCATTGGATCTTTGATAAATATTGGTTTTTATTGATCTCAAATCTATTTATTTTAATTAGTAGTAAAATTTAAAACTTACTAATTATATTTAATATTATTTTTATCTTTAATTTTTATCTTTTTGTTTATAATTTATGAACTATTTTTTCGCAATAACGTACAATTTGAACTTCATAAAATATGCATTAAGGATCACACTCAATACTACAATTGCAGTATAAATTGTTTGTCGGGTAAACATCGTTTTGAGCGGTTTTGTCGTTTGATTTTTTTTTCACATCCAAATCTTTTTCTCCTTTTTTTTATATGAAATGTATCAAGTAATATCAACTGGTACTTATCATCATTAGTAAGCCAGTTTTTTTTATTCTTGAACATTGGTTACGAAGTACAACCTACAATAATTGGTACCCATAAAATAGTAAACTCATTATTTTTAGTCACGTCTAGAAAGATCACATGTGATTCTGAAAAATCACATGTGATTTGTATTTTACAAAATCACATGTGATTTTGTAATACAAATCACATGTGATTTTTTTCGGACTGACTAAAAAAAATCGAAAAAAAATGTTATTCGAAAGTATATCAAAGTGCCTCTCGTTAGAAAGATGATTTAATTCTCGTCACAGTGATGTATTTTTTGTCGTTTAACGATTTACCGTTTGCAAAATATTTTAATTTTAAAAAAGAGGTGGAAAGTGAATTTTTTTTAATTTAATAAAAAATAAATGACTATGATTGGTCTATTGGATCTTTGATAAATATTAGATTTTTATTGATCTCAACTCTTTATTATAAATAGTAGTAAAATTAAAATTACTAAATTAATAATTTAAATATTCTTTAATCTTTTAATTTTTATCATTTTTCGTTTATAATTCATGGATTTTTTTCGCAATAACTACAAATTGACCTCGTAAATATTGCATTAGAGATCACACTAAAACTACAATTTCGAATGTATAATTGTTTGTCGCGATAAACTATCATTTTGCGCGAGTATTCGTTTGATTTTTTTTCACATCAAATCTTTTTCTCCTTTTTTTAAATGGAAATGTATCAAGTATATTAACTGGTACATTACATTATTAGAAAGCCAAGTATTTTTTATTTTGAACATTGGTTACGAAGTACAACCTACAATAATTGGTACCCATAAAATAGTAAACTCATTAAGCATCGAGTTTTTTATTTTGCAAAACTATTTAAAATAGTAAACTGAAGCATATGGTTCGTTCCCTCATCTTCATAACTCGATCAATTATCATAAACCGAAATGTTTGGTCGTGGCTCGAACTCTTCGTTAGACGTCTTTTTGCTTTTTAGATTTGCACCATTGTCGTAAATAGAGATGTTTGGCCTTGGCTCGAACTCTTCTTCAGACGTCCTTGTACCTTTCAAATTAACACCATTGTCGTAAATAGAGATGTTTGGCCTTGGCTCGAACTCTTTTTCAGACGTCTTGGTACCTTTCAAACTCACACCATTTTCGTAAACTGAGATGTTTGGCCTTGGCTCGAACTCTTCTTCGGATGTCCTTGTACCTTTCAAGTTAGCACCATTTTCGTAAATAGAGATGTTTGGCCTTGGCTCGAACTCTTCTTCGGACGTCCTTGTACCTTTCAAACTCACATCATTTTCGTAGATGGAGATGTTTGGCCTTGGCTCGAACTCTTCTTTTGACGCCTTCTTACCTTGTAAACTCACACCATTTTCGTAAACCGAGATGTTTGGCCTTGGCTCGAACTCTTTTTCTGACGTCCTCTTAGCTTTTGAACCCACACCATTGTCGTAAACTGAGATGTTTGGCTTTGGCTCGAACTCTTCTCCGGACCTTGTACCTTTCATATTAACATCATTTTCGTAAAGAGAGATGTTTGGCCTTGGCTCAAATTCTTCTTTGTTGGAAGACTTTTCGTGGGTTCTTGTCCCCTCAAAAGTGTGACAATGGCTTTTCAAAGGTGACACCAAAGTACCCTTTCGAACCAACATGTCATGTTGATATAGTTGAGGATTTGGTCTAGCATCTATGGTAATGAGAATCTGCTCGAATAAAACACAAACAAGTAAATATTAGAATAACAAGAAAAACGAATATGGAGTGAGGTATAAATGGTAAGCATACATGTATACTTAGCCTTAAACCTAGGCTCTATACGTACAATAGCATAATGCATGTTTACAGTTTACTATTTTAGTTCATAAAATAAATATGATATGATAACGACGAGGACTCGATCGAGGACTCGTTATGTGATTAATTATTATGACCCTGGCGCTACAATGATGACTTGAAAAGGAGAGTCGATAAAAAGAAATTGATGACTTCATACTACACTCAATACTATTACACATGGATCTTTAGAAGAGCTTTGTTTGAGCTTGCGTATATGAATAAACGAAATATGAGTGCTACATATTTAAAAGTGACAACAAACTCCAATATGATATATCAAACACTGAGAGCTTTGTTTGGTTGGTATATGTATTTAACGAAATTGTGGTTCATATTTATAGTGCAAATGATATATTATTTTATTGTAATCCAACTGAAATAATAATACAAATAAGATAAACATGACTGACGTCTTTTGTTTGGTTATTTTAAAGCTAATTCGACATTTATTTTATGAGGGTAATAGAAAACTTAGACAGTATTGTTTTTACAAGACTACAGCTCTTTGGCATGAAACTCGTGTCCATGTAGACCATGTTTAATTTGTTATTCTCTCATACTGTAATTCTTATAAAGCTTTTATTTTCTGACTTTTAACTATTTTTATTTGTGTTATAGAATGATGAAATTATACTAATTAAAATATATTTAAAACTCAATTCATTTATATATATATTGCATCAAGTTTTATATAACAAAAAAAAATAATACAGTCAAAATTGCAAAATAAAGACTTCAAAAGTTAACATTGGACAATAATTATGAGATGAATGAAGTAATAAAATTGATTTACATTGTAAACTTGATTTTTGATACATAACCGTATCTTCTATAGTTTTTTATTATACGTGAAAACAATATTTCATGCTCAAAACTTTCGCCATTCAAAAAAAATAAATATTTCAAGCTCAAAACTAGATGGATTATAGCCAACATGACCATGTGTCGATGCAACAGGTCAATATTTCAAATGCATAGAAGTCTCATATATATATTTGATCTATATGTTTCAAACAGCAAAATCCGTCTGATGCGTTGTCTGTTATTTCAACCACAATTAAAGCTTATACGTAATCTATAGATCAAATGCATATATTAATATATAAGTTATGATCAATATGAGATGTTTTCCTTAAATAAAAGGATAATAAGTAACTATAATCGTATACCCGAGATGCACCAACTTGAATTAAGAGGCATCTCTATAAACTTAGATGCCTGACTAATGCACCATAATGTGTGTTTCTTGCTTTAATTTAGTTCATATACATATAATTAGATGCATTTCATTGATTTACTCTTGATTTTTGGCTCCTCTACATGCAAAATCATGAAAATCAATTATGCACACTCTATACATCAAATTAATTTTCGATAACTCAAATGGTGCATCTAGATGAATATAAAGCATCTAATAAAAAGTCGTGGCAGTCTCAAATGTGTGGTTTTTTCACTTCTCAACCACTCTTCTATCAGAACTAACTATTACTACCAGACTTAACTGTTATACTACCAGTATTAAGTCTGTTACAATCTATTTCCCAACATGGTATAATGTGGTTTAAGTTTAGATGAGTGGTGGGCCGGTAGAGAAAGCTCATAAATGTTTGTGCAGGTTTATATATATATATATATAGGATAAAGATCAAATAAAAAGACAAATATCCGTGAGAAGGATAAAAAAGAAATTTTTTAAAAAAAAGTTCTCAAAAAATTCTAAAAAAATTCCACAAGATCGTGTATGTTGGTGCATGAAAAAGTTGTGAAGGAAGTTTTTTTAAAAGTGAATATTTTTGCCGAAAAAAATTATGAAAAAAAACGTTTGTGCATTAAATCGCTTTTTTGTGCATCAAAAATTCGTTTTTGTACCCAACTTCTATTGACTTTTTGCATCAAAATTTTATTGCGCATCAAACTATAACAAGTTGAAAATTTTGTGCATCAAAAATTTTTTGTGCATCAAATTTTATTTTTTTTTGCATTAAAAAAACGTATGAAAACTCAAAATTAGAAAAACTTCTTTTACAAAAGTTTTATGCACCAACATACCTGATTTTGTGGAATTTTTTTGAAATTTTTTGAGAACTTTTTTAAAAAAAGTTTTCTTTTTATCCTTCTCACGCCGAATATTTGTCTTTATATTTTTAACCTTTCCCAGATATATATATATATATATATATTTATATATATATATATATATATATATATATATATATATATATTTGTAGTAAAGGGCCAAAACATGTTAAATAGGGTTTTAGTTTACGGTTAAAAAAGTTTATTTTTTTAATCATGTCAAAAAAGGGTTTTCTACTCTCGTCATTTACTTTGTTACTATTGTTTATTTTCGTCGTGTGAATATTAATCATGTCAAACAATTCAACTACAATATAGTATTGTTCAATATCTATTTTTTTTTTTGAACGGCGATATTATTAAGAACTAGCAAGGAGCTAACTATTACATCGAAATAAGAAAAGGATTCTTAAGCCAATCATTTCAACTAAACAACATTTTACTTCTAGCCCGACACCAATGAAAAGATTTACAAATAACATCGTCGAATAGCATCGCTTTAGATGGAATTTTGTCCCCAAACATCTACTCTATATAGATACAGATCACAAATATAAGGGATCTTCATCTCCATTAATTATTCACTTCGTTGCGAGGATATGCGATTACAACAATTCGGCTTCACGTTTGAAGTACAAATAACTCTTGTCTACATTCAAAGAGTATGGACTACGAATGGGTTGGTTTTGTTAGTCGTATGTTTATTATAGCCCAATGTATTTTGTATGGGCTAAGGTACGAGTGTTATTTGTTAGGGATTATACACTATATATATGTATTGTTGAGTTATATGAATACAGACGAAACACTTATACACTTACATGGTATCAGCCATCGTAAGATCCTAACCCTAAAACAAGCCTCACTTCATAACCCCTAAATCTTTTATTGTTCTTTTCGTTTGCAGTCGATCGTTGGTTTGTTAATAACCACTCAACTTATTTACCAGTTTAAGACGATCGTTGGTTGATGTGATAGCCAGTCGTCCTCTTTATATTGTTTCGCTGATCGTTGGTTTTTTTCTGTGATAACCAGTCAGTAGTGTTTTCTGGTTCGTGATTTACTTATTTGCGGGTATACTTGTTACTAGTTACTGTCTTTGATCGTGGCCCCTTTTTCGGTTCGAGACCTGCTTATTAGTTTGTGATCTACTTATTCAACAAACCCTAAACCTAATTTTCTTTACCAAAACTCTACACATAACATGAACCCCGAGCAGATGATGGCACTTATTCACGGTAATCCCTCTCTATGGTCGAATAGTGCTCCAAATTCTAAGGCTACTACATCAACAAATTTAACACATAATGATCTCGTGACTTTGCAAGGGCTCTTGGCTAAACTAGGGTGTAATGGAAATTTTAATACTACACAACCTACTCTTAACACTTTGGTGCACAATTCACATGGAAGTAACTCACCCCATGCTTTTCATACGAGTGCTAATGGTCCAAGCCCAAGTTTTGCAACCTATAGCGGCCCACCAAGATTTCCTGTACCAACATAAGCCCATTCATATTACTATGCATCAGCCCAATCAGTTTATTATTCAGCCCATCTCACTCATCCGGGTCAAACCGGTCAGCCGGGTCAGACCACCCTGTATTCTATAATTTTGGGTCAGCATGTCACTCCGGGTCAGCAGCCATCTTCGAGTCAACCAGGTCAGTTGACGAGTCAACCATCGGGTTAACATGTACTTTTGGGTCAACCATCGGGGCAAGAGACTATTTTACCTAATGCTTTTCATGCCATGACTCTTCAGGATCCTGTTCCGGGTAATTAGAACATGAACACAGGTGCGAGCTCTCACCTGAATGATTTTGTTCATAGTCTTAGTGATGTTCTTAATAAGTGCATCTATTCATTTGTTTCAGTTGGTGATGGTTATTCCATACCCGTTACCAACTCTGGACATAGTGTTTTACCAATGCCTCAAAGACCCCTTCAGCTTAATAATGTCCTTATCACTCCTAACATAGTCAAATATTTAATTTATGTTCATCAGTTTGTTTGTGATAATAATTGCACCGTTGAATTTGATGCTTTTGTTTTTTCTATTAAAGATTTCATGACCCGTTAGGTGATTTTTTGATGTGATAGCCCTGGAAATCTTTACCCGATCATGAAACCTTTCACTATACCTCATGCTTTTCTCACCAGTCAGTATACATGGCACCAACGCCTTAGACATCCAAGGAGTGAGATGTTACATTGTATTCTTTCTAGAAATTCAATTTCGTGCACTAAAGAGAAACCTTCCGTTCTTTGCCATGCTTGTCAGCTTGGCAAACAGTGAGTCTTCCGTTTGTTAGTTCTAATACGTTAGTCAAGTCTTGTTTTGACGTTGTTTACTCGGATTTATGGACTTCCCCAATTTTGAATCTTTCTGGTTTTAAATACTATGTTTTGTTCTTGGATCATTATTCGCACTTTGTTTTGGTTTATCTGTTAGTTAATAAATATGATGTTTTGTCAAAATTTGTGTTGTTTCATAACTTTGTTCACACTCAATTTAAGTGTGAGATAAAGTCTTTTCAGTGTGATCATGGTGGTGAATTTGACTATCATGCCTTCCATAAGTTATTTGCTGATAATGGGATTCAGTTTCGCTTTTCTTATCCACGCACCTCACAACAAAATGAAAAATCTGAAAGGATGATCTGCACCATTAAC
>BQNB010003749.1:0-63464 GCA_026074375.1 Tanacetum coccineum
AAAGTTAACACTTCTGGCCCTTGTGGTTTCTTTCTTCTTTTTCCTATTTACAAACAAACTTTCTAACTTTTGCAAAATTAGTCCCTTGAACTTAGAAACTTCCAAATAAGCTCTTGTAATCTTGAAACTTGTCAATATTGGTCCTTTGACTTCAATTTGAGCTTCATTGACTTTCTTTTCTTGTATCGGGCTGATCCGGCTTTTGAGATTGGCTTTCATTCTTCTCTTGTACTTGTGTCTTCCGTTTCTTATCGGTTTTTGACTATTTTTGCTCACTTTTGTCTTTGCATATTAACTCCTGCACAATAGACACAAAAGCATACATTTTTCTATCTTTTTGGCATTTTCTTGGCTGTTATTTGGCAAAATCCCGGGTATTTAATATATACAATTAAGCACTTATCAGACATCACCCTTGGTGGATGATGATCTAGATGAAGAAGAAGCTATTAGGGAAATCGAAAAGAAAAACCTAGAAAACGACGTTGAGGATGAAACTCTAGAGATTGACGAAATAGTCAATATTAAGGAATCTAGGAACCATCCCTTAGAAAATGTCATAGGAAACCTTAACCAAAGAACCCTTAGATCACAAGCCTAAAACCAAAGCAACTTTTATTGTTTCATTTCTACCATAGAACCTAAGAATGTAAATGAAGCCTTAGGAGACGAAAGTTGGATAGTCGCCATGCAAGAAGAATTAAATCAATTCATTGCTAACGACATTTAGGAGTTAGTTCCACAACCTAAGAATATGACAATTATAGGAACTAAGTGGGTGTTTAGAAATAAGTTAGATGAGAACGGTATTGTTTCTCGAAATAAGGCTAGATTAGTTGCTCAAGGTTACAACCAACAAGAGGGCATCGATTATGATGAAACTTATGCCCCGGTTGCTAGACTTGAGTCTATTAGAATATTATTAGCTTATGCTTGCGCTTTAGATTTTAAATTATTCCAAATGGATGTAAAAAGTGCATTCCTAAACGGTTTTATCAATGAGGAGGTATACATGGCACAACCTCTAGGATTCATTGATTTTGAAAAACCGGATCATGTTTATAAATTAAAGAAAGCTTTATATGGTCTTAAGCAAGCACCCAAAGCTTGGTATGATAGATTAAAAGCTTTTCTTATTAAACATGAATATAAAATGGGAATGGTAGATAATACTCTTTTTACTAAGAAGAAAAGTTCAAATCTCATCATTATTCAAATATATGTCGATGACATTATATTCGGTTCGACTTGTCAAGACATGTGTGATGAATTTGCCAAAATCATGCATGACGAGTTCGAGATGAGCATGATGGGAGAACTTAACTTCTTCCTTGGATTACAAATTAAACAAATGGAAGATGGTATATTCTTTAATCAATCTAAGTATATTAAAGAAATGCTTAAGAAATTTGGTCTAGAAGATTCTAAACCAATGAAAACCCCCATGTCCTCCGATACTAAACTCACGAAAGATGAAGAGTGTGAGTTGGTAGATAGTACCAAGTATCGAGGCATGATAGGTAGCTTATTATACCTAACGGCAAGTAGGCCCGATATCATGTTTAGTGTCTGCCTTTGTGCCCGCTTCCAAGAGGCTCCCAAAACCTCTCACCTTGAAGCGGTTAAGTGTATCTTCTGATACATTAAAGGCACTACGCACTTAGGATTATGGTATCCTAAGGGGACCGGCATAGAAACCGTAGTATATGCCGACTCTGATCATGCGGGAGATTATGTGGACCGAAAGAGCACTAGCGGTATTTGTACATTCGTGGGATGTTGTTTGACATCTTGGTTCTCGAAGAAACAAACCGCTCTTGCTATATCCACTACCGAAGCTGAATATGTAAGCGCCGGAAAGGCATGTCAACAAGCACTATGGATGAAACAAGCTCTCATTGACTACGACGTACGACTCGACGACGTTCCCATCATGTGCGACAACAAAGGCGCGATTGACCTTAGCAAAAACCCGGTGCAACATTCTCGTACCAAACACATCAAAATTCGTCACCACTTCCTCCGTGATAATGTCTAAAAAGGACATATATCTATTGAAAAAGTACCATCCGTCGACAACATTGCTGACATTCTCACTAAACCCCTTAAACGTGAATCGTTTAATTATCTACGTCTTGGTTTAGGAATGATGGAACACATTCCATAAATCATATTATTAAGCCTCTCTTTCTTCTTTCTCGACTCTAGTCCGTGTTCCATCCCGTGTCGTGACAACTTAAACACTTCATCCGAAGCACTTTAAGCATATTTATCTTGTGAAATGCAAGTCAAATTGTCACTCCTCCTGGTCAAATTTTCGTCAAAAACCAAAATCAAAACCCTACATAAGGGCGCCCCCCATATAGGCGGCCCCCTTATATATAAGGGTCCGCCGGGTAAATATGGGACCGCCAACAGATAGACGAAAATATGTAGACTCTAAACCAAAACTTTCAAAACACAAAAACAAACACCCCCTTTCCAGCGGCCATTGGCGAACACAACCCCAAATCCACCAAAACTCAAAATCGACCATTAAAACTTAAATTGAAGATCAAACCAACACCAATAATCATCCCTAACATCTTTAAGATCATCAATTGTAAGCCATTTCAACTATTTCTTTCATTTTGAGTATAGGGTTCATGATGAACACCAAAAATTGAAATTGGGTATTTTTCATTTTTCTTTCAAATTTGTTCAATTAAAACTACTAGGATACAATGTATAACTGATATGCTTCCTGTAGATATAAGATTTGCACACATTGATAAGGGTTTTCGAAAAATTATTTTTTGAACCAAAACCCCAATTTCATTTTACAAAATCACTCACGTTAGGAACACAATAAAATTGTTGTTTTGCATTGTTAATACAACCCAAAAACGTTTTCAAACACATGCATAAAGATCTCATCAACAAATTTTGAGATACATAATTCATATGTATTTTTCGACCGGTTTGGTTGAGCAAAATCAAACCAAGGAGTGATTGGATTAACTCTTAAGATTCTATACTTAGGTCGAGTTGATCGTTACTCCACATTTGTTACATATAGACACACACTAGACATAGTGTTTGGAATGGGAACCTTACTAAAATGACTTTCTTTAAATTTTAGGTGAAATGAATTTAGAAGACGAACTTCGCTACACAAAATCATACATTCCAATAATCTTAAATGATTCCTACATACCTAACTATTTGAAACCCATCATTCAAAATCAAGAATGTAGGACTATTCACGAAGGTCGTCGTGTTGAACCCGAATCAACCAAATACAAAAAGATTAAAACTATGTTTAAAGTAATTAATCTCACCAAAATATATAAGCTACACGAAGTCATTTGTCCTAGATTTCTACTTGAATTTATCTCATCCATGGAAATAATCCATGAAAACAATCAAAACACTTATGTCAAATTTTCGGCATTGAAAGGAGTCTTTAGATATTCATTTGAATCATTCGCATCAATTCTCTCCATTCCATCTCAAGGTCAATGTTCTTACTCCGAAGACACATCTCTTGACTCTTTGAGAATGAATCTAAACTCTTTCACTCCCTTTAAAACCAATATCCCAACTGCAAAAGAAATAACTCAATCCCTAACGATATCTGGACAAACTATCTTCCCAAACAAGATTCTCAAAGAAGAACTTTGTGTTAAACTAAGATCTTGGAGTGAAATCATTCAAGAAAATTCCTTTGGTGCTCAAACTGACTCACCCTTTCTTTCTGCTTCATCATGTCACATGATGAATTGCATCTTAACTAGCACTCCATTCAATTTTGCATACTTTCTAATTAAAAGAATCGAAATTATTAAATATCAACCCAATACTCCAATACCATATGGAATCATTTTAAGTCGTCTATATAAACACATTATCAACACCAACCCTCATCTCCGTAATCTAAAATACAAAACATATTGGGGATCCATGAAACCATGAGTTCATCCCACTCATCTTCAATCCATCATCTACATATCTTCTGATGAAGACTCAAGTGTTGATTCAAATACTATTCGAGATTTGTCTTGATTATTACTTAACCTATGTATTATGACTATGCTCTTAACATTTACTACTCTTTTCTATGCTAGTACTCAATATAACTATGTCATGATTTCTTGCTTGCTATATGACACTTAGTTAAATTACCTGTATGATTCTACTTGAACTTATTACATGATCTCTTTTCTTGAATTCAGTCATTTGAGTAGATTGTATGATTCTTGATGAAATGGAAATATTACAATTCCAACCCTGTTCAAAAATTTCAACACAAAAGACTAATTTCTAGAAAAAATTTAAAACTCCAGAAAACAGCCCCTTTATTTATCAGGCGGCCTCATTATCAATCAGGGACCACCAAAACATTAAGGGACCGCCTACAACAAACATGTCTCTTTGCAGTCTTTTCTTGTTTTCTGAACCCTTGACCAATCCACTCAAAAAAGGCTGACATTTCCATTATCATCAAAACAATATCTTACATCTCAATACTAGCATATCATGCTTTGCCATACACTCTTCTATATAAACATCACCCTCTTCATCATAAATCTTAACACCTTAACTATGTCCTCCCCTAGAAACTATGATGAAAAGTCTTACAAATCAATCATTGATTCTTGGAGACACACTCATTTCTTACCTTACTCATCTCCTCTATCTCTAAACAACTCTCTACCTACATCTTCCTCAATCTCTCCAATCTTTGATAACACTTCTATGCCACCCTCTCCTAACTCACCAAATCCCACATCTTCCTCTCTACACCCACACACTTCTATTCTAAATCTTAGTGAAAACCGCTTGCATGAACTCCTACACCTTTCAAATCTTCTCGATATCAATATCCAACATGCAATGGAGTTAACTAGTCATTCACCTTCTTTTTCATCGTCCACTCACCCTCCTTTCCTTGACCAAGTCAACGTTCACTCAGACTATTGTCACTGTTGCTTGGGTACTCAAAAAGCATTCAATACCTTAAATGATGACCTTAACCAAATTAAATCTCTTTTAATTGGGCCCTCAACTCTTTTTCCTTCATCCATCACTACCAACTCTTCTTGAAATATCTTCCTTGAAGTCAAGAATCATCTACTAGTCTATTCTCATTAGATGACTTAATATGTTATGTCATGTTTTTATGATTATGTATGCTTATATCATCATATATATTGTCCTTGGGACTATATATGGTTTATCTATGCAATTTAATGAACTTTATTTAGGGTTCAAAATGTGTGGATTGAATCTTTAAGATATTTGTCATGCTATACTTGTTTGCACTTGTATCTCTAATCTTGTGTTGTAGCAAACAATCTATCGTAAGATCGATCCCTTGGTGCCCCGAACAAGGGGGAGCTTACATCAAGGGGGAGTCTTTCATCGTCAATTTCTTTCTCTCTACTCAACTCGACGATCAACCTTTTTGGATTCGACAAAAAGGGGGAGAAGTAGAATTAAACCCATTAATAATTTATAAACCTTTAAACTTTATACTAAATGAGTTTATATTTTGTCATCATCAAAAAGGGGAGATTGTTAATACAAATAATGTCCAAAAACGTTATTTATATTTTTTGACCTCTCAATGTTTTGATAATAACAAAATGTGAAAACGTTTACGATAAAATTAAACATTTACAAATTACTAATAATAAAATTCTACTTCTAAGATTAATCACTTAAGGTATGGATAAACAAATCATTAAACATGATTAGTGATCAAGAAAATAATCTTTGTTTAAATCTTATTCTTTCACAAAAATGTTTTTATAAAAATATAAAAACAAATTATTTATTTATTAAAAGAAATGTTTTATTAAAAACATAAAATTTGAATTTCAAATTTTCCCCCCAAAATGGAAGGTTCCACAACAGATACAACCTTCACCACAAAAGGACAAAAAAGGGAGTGGAGTCTAGTGGCGGTACCCTTATAGGGGCGGCGGTCCCTTTATATATAAGGGGCCGCCAGGACCGCCACCAGCAATGGTCATTTTTTATCCCCTATAAATACTGGGCCACCTCATTTCAAAATCAGACCTCCTTTTGCCAAAAATTTATCAGATCTAGTTTTCTCTCTTCTTCCTTTCTTTCTAAAACACATATCTTGATCACTAACATTCCTTGATTTTGTTTCAAGTGATTAATTCTTTCTTCCTCTCTTCTTCACCTTCTAATCAAATGCAAGAGAAGAACATTCGTATTCTTCTATATATGAATTGTTATCAAGTGATCTTTCTCTCCTCCCTTCTTCAAGATCACAAACATTCATTAGATTTATATTGTGTTATTGTATTAATTGGATCAAGTGTAGATCCAAGTGTGTAGATTGTATATTGGTGTAATTTGGATTGTGTGTCAATCCAAGAGTGTAGATCTTGTGAGTGTTTGAAGACTTAGTGAAGTCTTAGATTGGTTCTAGCTAAGATTAGGACTCGACATCTAGCTTAGTGTCGGAAAAGAAAGTAAGCGACGTGTAAATGGTTTTCTCCGCCTAAAGGGAGCTTGTTGACATAGTGAAATCTCGAGTGGAGTACTCGGGGAGTAGAGTAGGAACGAAGAGGTGCTTCGTTGCCGAACCACTATAAATCTCGGTGTCTTGGTTTGATCGTTTCTTTCTTTATCTCTTTACTTATTACTTGCATTATTAGATAGTTTAGTTGTGATTCATATTGTTGGTTGATTGACATACATCTCGAATCAAACTATTTCATAAGCAAACTTTTAAAACGCTAATTAACCGGTAAAACTATTCAACCCCCCCTTCTAGTTTCTACAATTGGTATCAGGAGCAAGGTCACTCAAGATTTTTAAAATATATTGTATTTTAAAGCTTGGATCGATCTATGGATTCCGACAAATATCTAGAAGGGCAATCTATGCAAAGACCACCACTTTTTGAAAGCGATAGTTTTATTTATTGGAAAAATAGATTCGAGACATATGTTAAATCAAAAGATCTAGATCTTTGGCATGTTATTACCAATGGTGATTTTCAACCTATTATTCAAAATCCGGAAACCAAACTTGATGAGGTTATCCCTTTTGAAAAACAAACGGATGATCTTAAGAAAAGGCTTGCAAAAAATAATGAAGCCAAAATGGTTATTTACAACGCTTTGCCTAGAAAAGAATATGAACGAATTTTCATGTGTAATACGGCAAAAGAAATTTGGAAAACCTTGTTAATCACCCATCAAGGTAATAGTCAAGTCAAAGATAATAAGATCGACCTTTTGGTCCAACAATATGAACAATTCGTCATTTCCGAAGACGAATCTATAGATAATGCTTTTGCTAGATTTAATACTATTATTACTAGTCTTAAAGCTCTTGATGAAGGTTATTCTAGTAAGAACTACGTAAGGAAGTTTCTTAGGGCTCTACATCCTAAATGGAGAGCAAAGGTCACGGCAATTGAAGAATCAAAAGACTTGACATCACTATCTCTTGATGAGCTCATTGGAAACCTCAAAGTCCATGAGATGATCATCAAGAAAGATTCCGAAATAGTCAAAGCAAAAGTTGAAAGAAAATCTCTTGCATTAAAGGCTAAGAAAGAATCTAGTGATGAAGAGTGTTCGACTTCCGGTAGTGAAGACGAAGAGTATGCCATGGCGGTAAGAGACTTCAAGAAATTCTTTAAGAGAAGAGGTAGATTCGTGAGACAACCTCGGAACGACAAAAAGACGTTCCAAAGAAGCCGTGATGACAAGACCGGTAAAAATGATAGAAAATGTTTTAGATGCGGCGACCCGAATCATCTTATTGGAGAATGTCCAAAACCACCGAAAGACAAGAACCAAAGAGCCTTTGTCGGAGGTTCTTGGAGCGATAGCGGTGATGAAGATGATGAGAAGGTCAAAGACGAAACATGTCTTGTAGCTCATGCATCAAGTGAGGTATGTTCCGAATCCTCTTACTTTAGTGATGAAAACTCATCAATTGATGATATAACTTTAGACAATGAATATGATAAATTATGTAAAATGAGTCTAAAGATAATCACTAAAAACAAAAGACTAAAAGCCACTAGAAATAACTTAGAAAATGAGCTTAGAGAACTAAAAGATAAATTATCCATATTCGAGAAAAACAAGGGAGTTGATCTCGAATGTGCAGTGTGTCATGTACTCAAAATTGAGAATGAAAAACTCAAAGATGAATCCACTAGATTAAATAAATTTGAAAAGAGTACACATTGCTTGAATGAAATGCTAAGAAATCAAAAACCCTCCGGTGATAAATTAGGTTTAGGGTTTAATTCATTTGAAGCATCATCTAGTGGAACAAAGGAAATAAAATTTGTAAAAACTCAGAAAAAGGCGTCCTCTGATGGAGGTCCCTTAAATAGGGACGGCCCCATAAACATGGGCGGCCCCCTTAATGTTCAGGCGGCCCCCAAAGTAAATAAGGGACCGCCACCAGAGACACCAATATCTGAGAAAAGTGTTTCTTTTCAAAAATCTATTTTGGGTCCTAGACCAAAACACATAATTGTAAACAAAGTTAAAGTTCCGGTAGCTAGTGACAATGAAGTCAAACAATTTTATAAACCATTGTCAAAACCCGGAGTTGGATTTTCAAAACAAAACTTTAGATCAAAAACTCCACCTCCTAGAAGAGTCAATAATAATTATTCTCGTCCTAAAACACCGCAACCAAGAAGACATGTTGGTCATCAAAACCAACCTCATGGCTTTCCTGTAACTTGGAACAACTTTCCACGACAAAGTTACATGCCATGGGAAATGTGTCTTCCATTCTCACATCCTAACCAATTGCATCAAATGCAAGGGATGTTTGGCACTAACAACTTTGGACCCATGAGATATTGGGGACCAAATGTTTGAGTTATTGTCTTATATAAATAGATATGCCTTGGAGTCGACTTGGAACCCAATGAATGGATCAAGGATAGCGGATGCTCCAAACATATGACGGGTAACCGAAAGCTCTTCTCCACTTACAAGGCATACAATGGAGGTAATGTTGTTTTTGGTAGTAATCTTCGCGGTAACATCATTGGCAAAGGTACGATTTCTAATGACTCTCTCAAAATAGATAATGTAGAACATGTTGATAACTTAGGATTTAACTTGCTTAGTATAGGACAAATATGTGACAATAAGTGTAAAGTAACTTTCTCTGAACATGATAGTGAAATCACTAGGAATGGTAAAGTCATAGGTAGAGGTATTAGGAAGAAAGGCTTATACGTCCCCCCCGTCCCACCACATTCCCTCCCCCCCCCTCCCCCCCCCCCCCCCCCTCCCCCCCACCCACCCCACCCCCCCCCCCCCTATACCCCCCCCCCCCCCCCACAGCCCCCTCACCCCCCCCACCTCTCCTCCCCCCCCCCCCCCCCCCCCACCCCCCTCCCCTCCATAACCCACCCTCCCCCCCCCCTCCCCCCCCCCCCACCCCCCACCACCCCCCCCCCCACCCCCCCACGCCCTCCCCCCGCGCCCCCCCCCGCCCACAACGCCCCCCCCCCCTACATGAACCCCCCCCCCCCCCACCCCCCCCCCCCGATCATCCCCCCCCCCACCCCCCCCAACTTCCCCCACTTCCACTAAACGCCCCCAACACAAAGTAACACCCTCCCCTCTCCTCCCAACCCACCCCACACCACCGAACTCCCACAGAACCACCAACCGCCCACTACCCAACCAGTTATGAACAACCTAAGAACCGAGATCAACAACGACCCATAGAAAAAGATACCGCCTTCCCACCATTGACAACCACGACAAATGAATTCAACAACGTCGAGAGAAAAACAACAACTATGCTCCCAACCTAACACGGCATGCACAGCACCCAACCGTAACAGTATCAAGGACTACAAGTAGGAATCAGAGCAATAACCGCACCACAGAAACCAACGACAGAAAAAACCCGTTAATCAACATCAAACCACCAGAATCAAACCATGTCAGGAATAAAATGAGCTTCCACCACCACCACCACCACATATACACAACAAAACCCCCACACAGCCCCACTCTCAAACAGTCTCAACCATTAAACTGCCTATTCTTAAAAAGGGAGAATATGATATATGGGCTATGAAGATAGAACACTATCTAGCTCATACAGACTATCCAATTTGGGAGGTAATCCAAAATGGGAATGGTCCTGTATCAGTCTCAACTGATACATCAGGACAGTTAAAATTTGCCTCCCTAAAACAGGAGAAGAAGTAAGCCAGAGGAAAGAGAAAGAAAAGCATAGACCAACCTTTCTAATGGCCAATGCTATGAAGATCACTAGCTAAAATCCTAAGAAACTGAATGCAAAAGAGATAGTTAAATGCTATCAAGTACAAAGATTGGTGGAAATGATGAATCCAAAAAGAAGCAGAAGTACATCTGAAGCAACAGTTTGAAGGATCAGTGTCATCCAACCCAATGGGATATATCACAAAGGCTATGAGAGATTCCAAAGTCTTCTCAGCCTAGAGATTCATGGAGCAGGTGTATCTACTGAAGATGCAAATCAGAAATTTCTAAGATCTCTACCTTCTGCTTGGTTACAAGTTTCCTTAATTATGAGGAACAAACCAGGAATGGACAGTCTCAGTTTTGATGACTTGTACAACAATCTTAGAGTCTTTGAAATGAAAAAAAGGCTCTACAGCATCATCTTCCAACTTGGCAAAAGTAACATTTGTTTTCTGAAAACACACAACATACAATCGGAAGTTAGTACTAGCTTATGGGAGTTTTCCACACTTCTGGGTCATTGTTCAAAACATGGAACAAACATCAACATCATCATATTCCTTGCTTGCAAGTCAATCAAGTTGTCCTCAACTGAATCATGAGGACTTAGACCAGGTTGATGAATACGACCTTGAAGAAATGGACTTAAAATGGCAAGTGGCAATGATCTCCATGAGAAAACAAGAAGTACTACCAAAGACTGGTAGAAAGCTACAGTTAGAAGAAAAAGAACCTGTTAGTTATGAATAAAACCAAAGAGGAATTGCTACAAACTGCCACAAAACAGGCATTTTGCAAGAGAGTGTAGAACAAAGGAAGATAACAGAAGGAGGGATGGATGGAATCCTGGAAATAAAGATGGAAAAAGAACTGAAAAGAAAGAAGAGTCTAGAGCATTGGTGACAGTTGATGGAGAATGTGTTGATTGGACAGCTCATACAGAAGATGATGAAAATTTTGCTTTCATGGCTAGCAACAGCTCAGGATCAGACACTCAGGTACTTTCTTGTTCAAATGAGTGTAAAGAGTCTTATGCTAACATTAAAAGACTATATGATGCTCAGAGAGAGCAACTTAGTGATGCTAGTATAGAGATAAAGGCTTATACTCAAGGTCTTAAGAAAGTAGAAGCACAATTAGTTGCCCATCAACAAGGTCAACTTTGGTATGAACAAAAGATCAAATTTATGAAAATAGATTTAGATGATAAAACAGATGTTCTAACATACCATAAGACATTGTTGGCTAAAGCTCAAAAAGAAAAAGATGATTTAGAAGTAATAGTAAACAAATGGAATCATTCTTCAAAAAATCTTGGTAAAATTATAAATTATTCTATGAGTGCCAGGGATAAATTTGGGCTAGGGTATGGTGATTATAGATATAGTAAGGAATTGAGATATGAAAATAAGTGTTTCGAGTGTCTTTAGGTGCAATGAAAGTGATTTTGAAAATCTACCTTTGCATAAAAGGATTGCTAAAACAGGAATGCAAGCAGTACCTCCACCCATGACAGGGAATTATTTGCCCTCTGGACCTGATATTGAAATAGATGACTCACAATATACATATGGTCCAGAAAAGACTCAACCAAGTGAACCTGAATCCCAAACAACTGAACTTGATACCTGTGACTCTAACATTAGTACAGAACCTTCTGAATTAGTGTCTGAACCAGTTGTCAATGAATCAAATGTAGAGGTTCAACCTAAGGTTTGGTCTGATGCTCCTATCATTGAGGAGTATGAATCAGATAGTGATGATGAGTATGTGACTGTGCAAACTAAAAGACTTGATACACCTAGTTTTGCTAACAAGCAAGTGAAAACTCCTAGGGAAAATGTTAAGAATCAGTCTACAAATAGTCAAAAACCTAAGGTTAACAACAAAGAGTTGGGAAATGAGTCTAATGAAAGAGCATGTTTTGTCTGTGGGAGTTTTAGTCATTTAATAAGAGATTGTGATTATCATGTTAAACTGGCTAAACAAGTTGAATTAAACAAACAAAATATGTCTAAGGGTAATAGTACTGGGGTGAGAAAACCAATATGGAACAATGTTCAAAGGGTAAATCAACAAAATCAATTTGTAACTTTAGCAGTACAAACAAGAACTGGAATTAATCCAGTTAATACTGCTAAAGCTAGCAGTACTAAAAGAGTTAGTACTGCTAGACAAAAAGTTAACAAACAGACAGTACTAACTAGCACTGCTTTGAAAGTTAACACTGTTAAGCCCATTGTGAATGTTGTTAGACCAATAAATGTTTTTCACAAAACTCATTCACCATCAACAAGGCCTTTCAAAAGAAAAACAGTACTAAAAACAAATTTATCAAACCAAAAGGTTTATACTATTAAGGTAAAAGAAGTTAGTACTGTTGGGAAAAAATGGGATACTGCTGTTAAGTCCTCAGCAGATTGTAAATGGAGAACACCATGATACAACTATAATATTCTCTCCAAATATAATGGTGGATCTAGCCTTAGAAATTATTCAACTTTCAAAGATCCACTAGGCAGACTCAAGCCCCAACAGGCTTGGGTCCCTAAGAGAGTCTAATCACTTTCTTTAAATGTGCAGATCATCCACATGAAAAATCTTTAAGATAAAGGAATTATTGATGTGGATGTTCCAGCACAATGACAGGGAAAAGGCTTACCTTGCAGACTTTCAAGACTTAATGGTTGCCATGTTGCCTTTGGAGGTAGTTAAAAAGGTATATTACTGGTAACGGGAAATAAAAACTGGAAAGTTAGATTTTTGAGGATGTTACTTTGTGAAAGAACTATCAACCTTCAATCTCTTATTAGTGTCGACAAATGTGTGACAAAAAGAACAAGGTTCTGTTTACCGACTCTGAATGTCTTGTTTTGTCTCCTGAGTTTAAGTTACCTGATGAAAATCATATTTTTACTTAATGTCCCCAGACAAAACAATAATAACAGTTTCAATTTAAGAACATTGTTCCTTAATAGTTTTGGCTTGTTTAATTTGCAAAGGCTACAACTGAATGAATCTAACTTATGGCAAGAGGTTGGTCATGTTAATTTCAAAACCTAAACAGACTGTGAAGGGAAACCATGTAAGAAGGTTTTACCTACAAAGCTTATTCAAAATGACCACACTTGTGTTGCGTTCTACAATGGAAGCAACACAAGCTTCTCGTAAGGCCAAGTTAAGTTATGCTCATTAGCAACACCCTAAACTTCTACATATGGACCTTGTTTGACTACTCTATGAGAAGCATAAACCATAAGACTTTGTTTGGTTATCACTGATGATTTTAGCAGATTTAGTTGGACATTATTCCTGAGAACTAAGGATGAAACAGTGCAATCCGTAGGACTTTATAAACAAATAGAGAACAATTGAACAAAAGGTAAAATTATTAATGTGATAATGGAACAGAACAATTAAAAACAAGAGAGTTATTGAATTTTGTGGGTTAAAAGGAATCAAGAGGGAATACAGCAATGCCAGAACTCCACAACAAAATAGAGTTGCTGAGAGAAACAACATGACCCTAATTGAGGCTGCAAGAACCATGCTTGCAGATTTATTTTTACCTAACACTTTTTGGGCTGAAGCAGTTAGTACTGCTTGCTATGTTCTAAACAGGGTATTAGTGACCAAGCCTCATAATAAGACACCTTATGAACTTTTAATGGTAATACACCAATTAAAAGTAATTAAGACCTTTAGGTGCCAGTGACCATACCTGAACACCATAGACCACTTAGGCAACTTTGTTGGAAAATCTGATGAGGGATTTTTGGTTGGGTATTCTTTACAAAGCAAGGCTTTTAGAGTATACAACTTAGTAACCAAAAGAGTTGAAGAAAACCTGCACATAAAATTCTTAGAGAACAAACCCAATGTTGCAGGGAAAGGACCAAATTGGCTTTTTGACCTTGATTATTTGACTGATTCTATGAACTATCATATGTGTGTTCACATCATCAAGCTAACTTCATGAAGGTCAACAAGACTCTATACCAAAGTTCCGTACTAAAGATACAGTTAATGAAGGAGAATCTGAAAATGAGTGGAACTTGAACAAGAATGCTTTGAACTTCCAATAAGGCATTGCCTATTCTTCAACAAACCCATTTGCTCCAAAAACAGATAATAAGAGAGTGGGTTCAAGAGAGGAAGAACAAGTCTTTTTGGATGATCTTGCACGTCTTCAAAGCCAAGAAAAGGAAGCTAATGAGGAAGCTGAAGCTCTCAGGAAGAATCTTGAACAAGAAACTGAGAACTTGGTAACTCAGGCAGAAGCTGCTAAGTCTAGCAGTACTAACATTTTTAGTACTGTTAGCACAACAGCTAAAGCTAGCGGTACTAACTTTGTTAATACCGTTCGCATGCCAGTTAGTACTGCCAGTGCAAATGAGGGTCTATCTCTTTCTGAAACAACCAATTCCCAAGAAGATGACAATGAAATACCTCCCCTTGAGGATATTCATGAAGATACTACTGATGGTATCTTTACACATTCATCTTATGATGATGAGGGTGCAGTGGCTGACCTCACAAATTTGGAAACTGTTGTGAATGTTAGTCCTATTCCCACATCAAGAATTAAACCCTCTCATCCTTCCACACTTATTCTAGGAGATCCAACATCAAGAGTACAAACAAGAAGCAAAGTCAATAAAAGTTCTGAAGCTCATGCTTTTGTTAGTTATGTTCAAAAGCAAAGGAGAACCAATCATAAGGACTTTCATCATTGTTTGTTTGCTTGTTTTCTATCTCAACATGAACCCAAGAAGATTTCAGAAGCTCTTAAAGATGAAAGCTGGGTTGATGCTATCAAGACGAGTGTTTTCAGGTTGAGATTCAAAAGGTTTGGATTCTAGTAGATTTGCCTTATGAAAAAGGCTATCATTGTACAAAGTGGGTGTATCAAAATAAGAAGTGATGAAAGAGAAAGTGGTTGTTCAGGAACAAAGCTAGATTAGTTGCTCAGGGACACAGGCAAGAGGAAGGAATAGACTATGATGAAGTTTTTGCTCCTGTGGCTAGACTTGAAGCCATCAGGATCTTTTTAGCATTTGCCTCTTATATGGGCTTTATAGTCTATCAGATGGATGTGAAAAGTGCCTTTCTCTATGGGAAGATTGATGAAGAGGTATATGTGTCTCAACCACTAGGTTTCCTAGATTCTAAGTATCACACAAAAAAGTCTACAAAGTAGGTTAAAGCTCAGAATGGGTTACATCAAGCTCCAAGGAGCATGTATGCTACTTTAGTCACATCCTGTTGAAGAATGGATACAGAAGAGGGACAATTGACAAAACTCTCTTCTTAAGGAAGGACAAACATGATATCATATTAGTTCAAGTATGTTGATGATATCATCTTTGGGTCTACAAAGAAGTCTTGGTGTGATGAATTTGAGGCTTTAATGAAGAGTAAATTTCAGATGAGTTAATGGGAGAGCTCACCTTCTTCATGGCCTACAAGTCAACAGAAGCAAGATGGTATATTTATTAGCCAGAGGATAAGTATTTGGCTTGAAATCCTGAAGAAGTTGACATTGCAAGTTGTTAAAACTGCAGTACACCATTTGAGACTCCAGAAGACATTAGTCAAAGATGCGGGAAGCCATGATGTTTTGATGACCATCTCTATAGGTCAATGATTGGCTCCTTAATGCATAGTGACAGCTTCTAGCCTGACATTAAGATTGCATCTGTGCTTGTTGCTAGTTTCCAGTAACTCAAAGACCTCTCATTTAAAGTTTTGTCAAAAAAGAATTTTAGGTACCTAAAGGAAAACCCAAACTGGCTTTGGTATCCTATGAAGTCTTCATTTGACTTGGAGAATCCTACACAATAGTGATTATGCTGGTGCAAATCTAGACAGGAAATCCACAACAGGAGGTTGTCAATTACTGCAGAATACTCAATACTGGCATGCAAAAAGCAAAACCAATGTGGCCACTTCAACAAAAGAAGCTGAATTGTTTCAAGCTGCAAGCTGCTGTGGCCAAGTGTTATGGATTCAAAATCAAATGTTAGACTATGGGTTCAACTTCATGAACACAAAGATCTACATTGATAATGAAAGCACCATTTGCATTGTGAAGAATCCAGTATATCATTCGAAGACAAAGCATATTGCTATTAGGCACCACTTTATTAGAGATGCTTATGAGAAGAAACTCATACAGGTGCTTAAGATCCACACTAATGACAATGTAGCTGATCTACTAACCAAGGCATTTGATGTTAGCCGATTTTAGTTCTTGGTTGTTTCAATTGGGATGATCAATCCATAGCTACATTGGTTAAAGGGAGGCAAAATAAATGGGTTATCTGTGGATAAAAGAGGTAAAACACTCTATGACAAATCAAACTTGTTCCAAGAAACCTCTAAACACTTTATGCTCCACCTTACTACCCATCAAGATTCAACCACCATCATGCAAGCATAGCTAACCGTACCAACAAGTGGTCTGTATACTTTCGAGGTAATAAAGATTGCTCAAGATGTTCGTGCTAGGATTCAGGGTAAGAATTCTCTTGTGAAGCATTTTGAAGACATGAGATTATGTAGACCATCCAAAGAGTATTTTCAGGTAAAATTGGTTAGTATGTGTTGATGGTGAGGGGAAGATAGATAAGACACCTGAATAGTGAGTCATGGTTAGATGGCTTTAAGAAGATCAAGAGAGTCACTGAGAAGAGTTACTGATGGTGCTGAAGCATTTCTGATACTTACTTTGTTCCTTCTATGTTTGGAAAAAGTTAGTACCGATCATATAAAGTTAGTACCGCTGGGCAAAGTTTGTACCGCTTAAGAGACGATTGAAGAAAAATACGCCAAGGGGTACAAAGTGTAAATTTGGAATGTTTATATTAAAATTAGGTCACCCCAAACCTATAAGAATCCCATTCAAATCGCACACTTAGCCTCATGCAATCTCTCAACTTACAGTTACTTCGTACAAGCCCTAATGTATCTTACCGACGATCTCTCTCTTCTAAGCAACATGGCCGCTCTTGAGTCCTGTCCTAAGCACAATATGATCGCGTACTTGGAAAAGACTAAAGGGAATGTTGAGTTTCATGACGTCATTGATTTTCTTCGGAGAAGTTATATTTTTCATGCGCTCACTATAAGTCCTGTTGTTTCAACCACATTCGTTGAACAGTTTTGGACGTCTGCTAAGTCCAAAACAATCAACAATGTTAGGCACATAACTGCCAAAGTAGCTGGCAAGGTTGTGTCTATCACTGAGGCATCCATCCGAACTGATCTTATTTTTGATGATGCTGATGGGATAGACACATTACCAAATCAAGCTATCTTTAATGCTATTCAGCTTATGGGATATGAAGGGGATTTAAGTGTTTTAACATTTAATAAAGCATTGTTTTCACCCCAATGGAGGTTTTTATTTCACACAATTAATCATTGTTTAAGTTCCAAAAGTACCTCTTGGGATCAAATTCTTACAAATATTGCCACAGTTGTAATTTGTTTAACAACTAATCAAAAGTATAATTTTTCAAAATTAATTTTTGATGGTATGTTTAGACATCTAGAGGCAAAGAAGAAGTTTGTAATGTATCCTCGTTTTATTTCTATATTTTTAGATAGACAATTAGCTAATATATCTGTACCTTTAGATCACTTTCCTGTAAATAGTTTAACTAGTAAAGTTTTTTCTTTTATGATTAAGAGGGGGAAACATTTCTCAGGCAAAGTTACACCTTTGTTTGATACTATGTTGGTCCAACCAACTCAGGCTGAGGGTGCTTCCTCAGAAAGACTATCTGATGCACAACCATCACCCTCCCCTGCTCCCACTAGTGAAGTCCCAAATGAGTCACTGCCTGACTCAACTTCTGCTCAACCTAGTGAGGTACCTTTTGAGCAACAACCTGACCCCCCCCCCACCCTTTTTTTTTCCCCCCCCCCCCCCCCCCCCAAGATCTTTCACCCAGACCTTCACCACAACCTTCACCCACTCCTACCATTCCTGATTCAATCCCAGAACCTTCTGGTGAGAACCATGAAGATCATTCATCCAATGATGCATCCCTTTCAGGGAATGAGGATGACATGACTCTTCAAAATGTCTATGATCTTTGTATCTCTTTGTGTCAACAGGTTTCAGATCAAGCCAAGGAAATTAAACTCTTGAAGGCTAAGATCAAAAAGCTCAAAAAGAAAGCTAAACCTGTCATCAAACATTATCAAGAATATCTGAAGATAACCCCATTGCAGAAAAGAATCCCCAAGAAGAGCTCCTCAAAGAAGCAAAGGATGCACAAAAAGAATGTATCCAAACAAGGGAGGAAGATTGAAAAAGGGGAATCATCAGTTCAAAGAGATCCTATGTTTGATGTAATGCCTGAAGATAACATTGATCACATGGAAGCAGACAATGCTCAAAGTGAAGGGAGGACAAAAGAATTGGTAGATGAAGACAAGGAGTTGGATGACGATAGACTTAGTACTGAAGAAAAAGTTAGTACCGACTTTGAAAAAGTTAGTACTAACAAGCCATTAATTAGTACTGATGGTTCCAAAGTTAGTACTGATGAACAAATTGAAGGTGTTGATGAACAAAAAGAAGAAATCTTTGAAAGTTCTGAAGACCAAAGAGAAGGTACTGAAGACAAAGTTAGTACTAATGAGCAAATGGAAGGTACTGAAGCTCAATCTAAGGAAGAAAATGCTTCTCAAACATCCACTCTGACACCAACATCTGTGATATTTGGTGATGATGAAACAATAGCTACACTTCTCATCAACATGAGTAAAGCCAAAGCTACTTCTAAAGAAAAAGAGAAAGGTGTAGAGTTGAAGGATGTTGAAGAAATTGAAAGACCAAGGCCTACTTCTACAAGATCACTTCTCACTTTAAAACCTCTTCCAAAAATTAATCCTAAAGACAAAGGAAGAAAAAGAATGAATAGAGTATGAATCTGAAAGTGAGATGATGATATTCCTCAATCTGAAAAGGAAATTTAAGCAGCTGAAGTGTGAAGAGTTGGCAAGGAAAGTTCAAGAAGAATGGGAAGCTGAAGAGGAGAAAAATAGATTGGCTGAAGAAGAAGCAACAAATGAAGCTCTCATTAAAAACTTTGATGAAATCAAGGCAAGAATTGAGGCAGACAGAATTCTAGCAGAGAAGCTTCAAGAGCAAGAAAGCGAAGCAGTTCATAATGAAAAAGAGCTACGTTCCTTCATGATACACATTCGCTGCTCAAAGAAAGTTTTTGCTCAACAAGATCAGAGGCCCATAAGAAACAGCCTCCAACCAAGAATCATTAAGAATCAATGATGCCTTCTAAAACATGTAGGGAACTTCAAACACTCTGAGTTGAAAAGTAAAAAGTTTGAAGACATACATGCCATGTATGAAAAGCTAAAGAGGTCAGATGAAGATTTCATTGCTATTGGGTCTGTTGCTGATGAAAAATTGATCAAGAGAATGAATAAGAAAGATTCCTCCAAAGGAGAAGAGATCAAGGAGGAATCTAAAGAAGAAGTTAAGAAAGAAGAAAATGAAGAGGGTACTAGAAAAAGAAAACTAGGTAAAAAAAAAAACAAAAAAAAAAAAAAAAAAAAAAAAAAAAAAAAAAAAAAAAAAAAAAAAAAAAAAAAAAAAAATACTAGGAAGAAATAAGTCAAGAAAAGAAATATATTCAAAACACTTCTGAGGATGATAGTGACAAGGAAAATGATGAACTGAGGTTATATTTAACTATAGCTCAGGATGAAGAAAAAGAAGTTTGGATTATGAATTCCTTGACAGAAATTTCCCTATCAAAGAATGGAAGAAAGAGTGTCTTGAACTAACCACAACCTATCAAGCTGAACCCATTGAGGATATAAATTTAGAATGTTGTGACTAGGGAGAATGGACAGAAGAAGATCCTTTAGTACTCGACAACAGAGATAACCATATTTGATAGAGAAGATTTAAATGTTGTGTATCAACTGGTAATGGATAAATACCAAGATGAGATTGCCTGAAGGTTTTGAAAGAGTTCTTTGGGGAGATTTGATGGTTGTTTTGATCAACCATATAACAAGATGAGTTTTTCAGAACTCACAGCATAAAGGAATCATCAAGTTGTAAGTTGACAGTTCTTCAGGGGTACACACTTTGATAGAACTGAAGAAGGAATTAGTCATACACAGTGCGAATAAAAAGAAGTATCCTTTAAAGAAGGAAATAGTGGTGCAAATGTTAAAGCTAAAATTAGAGTCTGAAGAAGAAAGTACTATGGCATTAGAATTGATAAGATTTATCAAAAAGGTACTTGCTGATTTAGAATCTAAAGAAAAGCCTGATGAAGTGAGAAGGGATTGAGTGTTGGTAACCACCACTCAACAAATGGTAATCAATTCCACCAATGCTTAACAGGCATAAGAATTGGCTAATCTACAAGCAAACTGCTTGGGTAAAGACGTCTCAAATCCGTTTAATGGATTACAATTTACCAAAAATTGTAGGGTAATCAACATCACCTTGCTCTTGTAAAGATTTGGCTAATCCAGATCAAACATTCTTTGGTAAAACTACTCAAATCTGTTGAAGCTGATAGTTTGCTAAAAACTATATGGTTATATCATGCACCATTTATGAACAATGAGCATTGGCTAGACCAAACTCAAACGGTATTAGGTAAAAGATTTAATCAAATCCGTTGAGGTTGACATTATACGCAAAAAATAATGGTAAGTAACATCCCATATTCTTAAATATGAGTTATCTATCCCAAACAAACGGCTACTGGTAAGGAACATCATATCCGTTAATGGCTGGTAGTTTGCCAAAAACTACAAAGCCAACTTAGTTGGATTGTAGGTACAAAGATGTTGCTGAGTAGCTGAAAAGATGTTGCTGATTTGCTGACAAGACAAAGATGCTGCTAAAGAAGAATAGAGAGTACAAGTTTAAGAAAAGATAAAGAATGTTAGGTACATCCTCTGTGCATCAAGTCATAAAGGATTGAAGAAACATGAAGTTAAAATATTGTAACAACATAGTTTTTAAGGGGGAATGTTAGGAATAATGTTTTCATAACTTTAGTACCAACATACAAATAGTTAGTACCGACAGTTATACTTAGTACCGACAGTACAAAGTAGTTAGTACTGTTAGTTAGTTAGTACCGTTAGTAGTAAATTAGTTAGTACCGATGACAAGATATTTAAAAGATAAAAAAAGATATTTTTAGATATTGTCAGAAAGAAATGTAAGCCTTTTAGGTTATCTTATGATATAAAAGTGAACCCTAGGCATAGTTAGCAAACATATAATATGTTCTACACAAGATCGACAAACAACAATATCAGTAGTTAGCAACTTTGTAATCCTCAAGAACACGTTCAATTAAGTTTTTATTCATTGTCCCATTGAGTTCTTCTTAGTACTTGTGTTAAGATTCCGCAATTAACACATTGTATTCCTAGTCATTGTTTCTACATAGTCGTGTGTATTTATACATCTTGGCTATCATCCTTTATAGGCTGCAAAGATCCAATCAGTATAAATGAATTAACGGGATTTTACAGAATCAATAGAAAACCGTGAATGATTTGATGCGGAATCAGCGGCCAAAAATTCCAGAAAAAACTGAAAAATGTCAATAAATCATAGAAAACAAGCTTTTTGGGCCTCGAAAAATCCTTAACCTGCCAAAGGCTGGTTACAGCGTGATCCGTCTCGTTTTTCTCTTCGATTTGAGAGGTCACGGGCCTTAAACGGACTTACGGATCAAAAGTTATGGCTGTTTTACTGAAACCCTTTTCTTCACAAAAAAAATTTCGTTCGGTCCAATAAAAAATTCTCGTTCGATCGTACAAGTTTTCTTCTCGTTTTTCACGCGTTTGGTGCCAACGTTTTTCTGCTCGTTTTTTTCTCTTCTTTGCACCCGAATATCACCAAAACGAACGCTTCCAAACTGCCGAATCCAATAGGCTTATAACAACAAAACAAACCACGAAATCCACCCGAGGCGATTGATACCAATTGTAGGTTCCCGATTTACCACTTCACTTCATAACACGAAACACGAAACACGAATCAAAGAAACTAGAAAAGAGAGAGAGTCGAAAATGAGAGAGAGTTGAGAGAAAAGAGATGGAAAAGAAATTAGATTTTATGAAAAAGATAGAAATGAAAACTAAAATATCTATATATATATTTAGATATTTTTAGAAAAATATCTAAATATATATATACCCCTACACATTTAATGTGACGCGCGGGATATTTAACTAGGACCTGGGCTCGGGTTTTGCTTGGGATTAAACCCAAAACATATACAATATTAGATTATCTATCGAGCCCGATTCCCGATATTATCTTATTACAACATTAACTAATTAAAGACCGAAGCTCCATCGTAGAGTGACCGAGCTTCCTTGTTCGACTCAATAAATTGAGGCTAACAATCTCCCCCGAAGTGAGGTCTTGAACACGGGAACGAGCTTCCTTTATTGACTCAATAAAATTGAGGCTAACAATCTCCCCCGAAGTGAGTTCATTGATGACACTCCTTCATGAGATCAGTGAGATTGCTTTTGTCGTTTAAGCTCGAGTGTTCTTGGTCTTTGTCTTCGTTATTTGTTGTAAACTTGTTCCTTCATGCTTTGCGATCTTAACTTTGAGCCTTTGTCATTGTCTTTATCGTCTTTGCCATCTTGCGATCTTGTGTCTTTGACCAACATGCTCATACTTTTGCATTATCTTGAAAGCTTTAAATCAGAGTTAGCGGAAGTCTTTGTCTTTAAATCTTGAGCTTTCTAGATAGTATGTCTTCGTAGATTGAGCATTTGAATGGGATTGAGGTTGCCGTTACCACCGTTTGACCTGCAGGTTTACGTTAGTGATAAACGAGAAAATTGATTTGAAAATCAATCGACGTGTCACTCGTTAAAGAGTTTTTGTAACACATCGAGAGTGTCATGTTTTTATCAAAATTCATCAACCGTCAATTCATTTACTGGACCAAATCGATATCCAGTTGTCACAAGTTTGATTCATATAGAATCTCGCAAGTCACCTACCGCAGTGCTGTTTGATGATGACACTGGAAGGATTTCCATTCGTCATTGTGAATACTAAAGAGTATCACTCTGAATGTTCTGGCAAATATCACAATGATATTGCGTAGGACTCTTGATAACAGCTTGTGAACCTGATGATGTTCAACAAGTGTTTGAAATGGAATGTGTCCTAACGAGATTTTGATTGATCTCTTGGCTCTAGACTCGATTAGTGCATTTTGGTTTTAGTACTCGGAGGCTGGAGCATATTGCCACCTATTCAATATCAACAATCTCGGAGTGAGATGTCAATAGATAACGTGTGTATCTCCGTGACAAATGAGACAAGTTTCTGTTGAGAGATGAACAATTTTCTGTTTGAGAGAAACCCTAATGGCAGAAGGGTTGGTGCATGCATCACTGGGTCCATGATGTCTTTTCAATACCAGAATTCATCTTGTGATTCTGATAGTCATAGTATTGACCCGTTAATCTTTCTCCCCTTAAGTTGTGTGAGGGCTTCTTTCTTTAGACCCTTTATCCCTACTTTCTTTTTAAAATTCCTTCAACGACCTTCAAGCTTACCAAGACGTCATTACATACACCTTGTTGTGATTGAATCCAGTGTTAACCATCTTAGTCGGCATTATTCCCATATACATTCATCTCCAATCATACCTAAGGACTGCTATTTCTAACTTTGGATTATCTTTGGGTAGATCCTCCGGTTCTGGTTGGATCATAAGATTGATTCCTAACCTAGTAAGCGCACCTTAATGACTTCAGCATCGTCGGAAAATAAGATGTTTTGGGTAATAAGATAGAACCAAAAAACCTTTTCAGCACATTGACTCGAATAGATCATATTTTAAATAACATTTTCTCCCCCTTATTTTAAATAATCAACACTTAGTTTTTTGAAATACCTTGTGATTAAAATATGTCCTTAAATTCCGTGGTGTAAAATATCTTCAGCATGAATGGTTTGAAACAATTTGATAATGTTTTGAATACATAAGAATGGTACGTTGTTGATTGTATTCAAAAACATTAAACCTTTGATTTTTCAAAAAAACCCCCCTCAATAATAGGACAAAATTGTAAAAATTGTTGTATTTTGAAAACACGTGAGGGTTGGAGTGTTGAAACACACCATTTTTTTGAAAGATTATGAATTTTCATCGAGAAAATTCATGAAAAATTGTGTTTCAACTTTTTGAAAACCAGATGTAAGTGACTACTCTGCTAACAGTAAGGTTAACGCACCTGAAACGTACACTCACCTTTTCTTGAGCTAAAGAAATTGAATGTCTTGTTAGAACCGATCAGCTCAAGAACCGAGAAACCGTTAATTTTTCTCGTTGGGAAGAGGATAAGTTAAAAACTTTCCTTTATTTTGAAGTCCGGGTTATGTACTGACATTTGCACATAAGCCATCTAAAAATTAGAAATTGACTATGTTTTGAAACTATTTGCCACTCTCGCTCGAACTTCATTTACACACTATTAAAATAATCAAACCGCTGCCTAGTCTGACTAACTCGCCGTGAATAAGCCAACTCGCTGCCTAGTTTTAAACAAGTAACTCGCCGTTTTAACTAGCAACTCGCCGCTTATTAAAATAATCAAACCGCTGAGAACTTTGGCAAACCGCCGTGTAAAACTGTCAACTCGCCGGCAAGAAAATCAATAAAATAGTCAAACCGCCATGAAGAACTTCAAGTACGAATTGAGCATAATTAACCAAATAAGCTTTCTAACCACGAATATAAGCTACAACCATACTATATTAAGTGTGTATAACAAGATTAAACACACATAAACTCATATATCATTGAGGATCTTCAAAAACCAAGCAACTCTCCACGAAGAACATAGAAGAAATTCGAACCTTTAATCTTTGTAATCGAACTTGGAGCTTGTAGATCACATGTCATAGCAACAATATACCTTCCTTAGCATTTATAGCATGAAAAACAACACGATTAACCAACCAAATGAGCTCAACATATGATTTTGAGCCGTGGGGTTTTAGAGCAAAAATAAGCCACGAATTTTGAGCTTATTAACCACACAAATCAAACACGAATCCACCCTTTGCTCTGATACCAATTGTAGGATCCCGTATTCACTTCATAACATATATCATACACGAATCAAACTAGAAAGGAGAAAGAGAGTGAGTTGTTTTTGTAGAGAGAGAAAGAAGAGAGAGAGAGAGATGAGAGAATATGGAAAAGGAAAAGATTTATTATTTGAACAACTAACTCTTTTCTAAATAGAAAAGAGTTTATATACCCCGTCGCGTTAAATGACGCGCGGGATATTTAACTAGGACCCGGGCTCGGGTTTTGCTTGGGATTAAACCCGAAACATATACAATATTAGATTAACTATCGAGCCCGATTCCCGATATTATACTATTACAACATTAACTAATTAAATGACCGAGACTCGTACACGTAATGAACGAACTTCCAGTTCGGCTCAATATTTTGAGGCTAACAATCTCCCCCGAAGTGAGTTCATTGATGACACTCCTTCATGAGATAAATGAGATTGCTTTTGTCGTTTAAGCTCATGTGGTCTTGGTCTTTTTCTTTGTTCTTTGTTGTAGGCTTGTTCCTTCATGCTTTGCGATCTTGACTTTGAGCCTTTGTCATTGTCTTTATCGTCTATGCCATCTTGCGATCTTGTGTCTTTGACCAACATGCTCATACTTTTGCATTATCTTGAAAGCTTTAAATCAGAGTTAGCGGAAGTCTTTGTCTTTAAATCTTAAGCTTTCTAG
The DNA here is from genome assembly GCA_026074375.1 of Tanacetum coccineum. NCBI lineage: Eukaryota > Viridiplantae > Streptophyta > Magnoliopsida > Asterales > Asteraceae > Tanacetum > Tanacetum coccineum. The sequence goes on from BQNB010003749.1 coordinate 26,065, forward strand.
ATAGATTGTCTTTGTAGATTGAGCATTTGAATGGGATTGAGGTTGCCGTCACCACCGTTTGACCTGCAGGTTTACGTTAGTGATAAACGAGAAAATTGATTTGAAAAATCAATCGACATATTACTTGTAAAAGCGTTTTTGTAACACATCGGGAGTTTTAAGCTTTTTATCAAAATTCATCAACCGTTTCATCAACCGTCAATTCATTTACTGGACCAAATCGATATCCAGTTGTTCACAAGTTTTTATTCAATAGAAATCTCGCAAGTCCCTTCCAAAGAGCTTGTTTGAATGCTGGCTCTCAAGCCGGATTTCCATCTCAATTGTGAATACATTAGTATCACATCGGATGTTCTGGCAATATCACAATGAATATTGCGTAGGACTCTGATAAACAACTTGTGAACTTGAATGATGTTCAACAAGTGTTTTGAAATGGAATGTGTCCAAGACGAGATATTTATTGATCTCTTGGCTATCTAGACTCGATTAGTGCTTTTGGTTTTATACTTGGAGGCTGGGAGCAGATTGCCCACCTATTCAATATCAACGATCGCGAATGAGATGTATCTCGGAATGAGATGTCAATAGATAACGTGTGTATCTCCGTGACAAATGAGACAAGTTTCTGTTAAGAGAAACCCGAATGGCTGGGAAGGGTTGTGCATTGCATCACTGGGTCCATGATGTCGTTTTCAATACCAGCAATCATCTTGTGATTCTGATAGCATATGTATTGACCCGGTTTCTGCCTTAAGTTGTGTGGAGGGCTTCTTTCTTTAGACCCTTTATCCATACATTTCTTTTTAATTCTTCAACGCCTTCAATGCTTACCAAGACGTCATTACTAACACCTTGTTGTGATTGTTCCAGTGTTAACTCAATCTTAGTCGGCATTATTCCCATATACATTCATCTCCAATCATACCTAAGGACTGCTATTTCTAATCTTTGGATTATCCTTGGGTAGATCCTCCGGTTCTGGTTGGATCATAGGATTGATTCCTAACCTAACCACCTTATGACTTCAGAATCGTCGTGAAATTAAGATGTTGTTGGGTATAAGATAGAACCATTAAACCTTTTCAGCACATTGAGTCGAATAGATCATATTTTAAATACATTTTCTCCCCTTATTTTAAATAATAAACACTTAGTTTTTGAAATACCTTGTGATTAAAATATGTCTTGAAAATTCCGTGGGAGAAAATATTTTCAGCATGAATGGTTTGGAACATTTTGATAATGTTTTGAATACATAAGAATGGTCGTTGTTGATGTATTCAAAAACATTAAACCTTTGTTTTTCGAAAAACTCCCCCTCAATAATAGGACCAATTGAAAAATTGTTGTATTTTGAAAACATCGTGAGGGTTGGAGTGTTGAACACACAATTTTGAAAGATTATGAATTGTCATCGAGAAATTCTTGAAAAATTGTGTTCAACTTTTTGAAAAACCAGATGTTACACTGAAACGTACACTTTCCTTTTTCTTGAGCTAAAACATTGCATGTCTTGTAAAAATAGCTCAAGACCGAGAAACGTTAATTTTCTCGTTGTGAGGATAAGATATAAACCTTCCTTTATTTGAAGCCCGGGTTATGTACTGGCATTTGCACATAAGCTATTTAGAAAATTAAAAATGACATGTTTTGAAACTATTTGCAACTCTCGCTCGAACTTCATTTACACACCCGTGTCAATGTGGTGGAGTTCATTGAGACACTCCTTCATGAGATCATGAGATTGCTTTTGTCGTTTAAGTCGAGTGTTCTTGGTCTTTGTCTTCCGTTGTTTGTTGTAAGTTGTTCTTCAAGCTTTGTGATCTTGACTGTGTGCCTTTGTCATTGTCCTTTTATTGTCTATGCCATCTCGGCGTCTTTTGTCTTTGACCAACATGCTCATACTTTTGCATTATCTTGAAAGCTTCAAATCAGAGTTTGCGGAAGTCTTTGTCTTTAAATCTTGAGCTTTCTAGATAGTATGTCTTCGTAGATTGAGCATTTGAATGGGATTGAGGTTGCCGTTACCACCGTTTGACCTGCAGGTTTACGTTAGTGATAAACGAGAAAATTGATTTGAAAATCAATCGACGTGTCACTCGTTAAAGAGTTTTTGTAACACATCGAGAGTGTCATGTTTTTATCAAAATTCATCAACCGTCAATTCATTTACTGGACCAAATCGATATCCAGTTGTCACAAGTTTGATTCATATAGAATCTCGCAAGTCACCTACCGCAGTGCTGTTTGATGATGACACTGGAAGGATTTCCATTCGTCATTGTGAATACTAAAGAGTATCACTCTGAATGTTCTGGCAAATATCACAATGATATTGCGTAGGACTCTTGATAACAGCTTGTGAACCTGATGATGTTCAACAAGTGTTTGAAATGGAATGTGTCCTAACGAGATTTTGATTGATCTCTTGGCTCTAGACTCGATTAGTGCATTTTGGTTTTAGTACTCGGAGGCTGGAGCAGTTTGCCACCTGTTCAATATCAACAATCTCGGTGTGAGATGTCAATAGATAACGTGTTTGTAGAACCCCGATTTAATACTTCCACTTCATAAACCGAACCACGAAACCAAGAAAAGAGATAGAGAGAGAGGCGAAATGTAGAGAGAGAGAGTAGAGAGAGAGTTGAGAGAGAAAAGAAAAAATATATTTTGTGAAATTATAAAACTAGATATTTTCATATGTATGTGGAGGGCTCTTTCGTTATACCCTTTATCTACATTTCGTTTTGAATTCATCAACGCATTCAATGCATACCAAGACGTCATTACTACACCTAGTTGTGATATTCACAGTGTAACTCAATCTTAGTCGGCCATTTTTCCCATATACATTCATCTCCATCATACCTAAGACTGCTATTTCTAGATCTTTGATTATTCTTTGGTAGATATCCTCCGGTTCTGGGTTGGATCAAGGATTTATTCAAACCTAACCACCTTATGACTTCAGAATCGTCGTGAATTAAGAAGTTTGTTGGTATAAAGATAGAACCATTAACCTTTTCAGCACATTTGAGTCGAATAGATCATATTTGAAATACATTTTCTCCCCTTATATTAAATAATAAACACTTGTTTTTGAAATACCCTTTGATTAAAATATGTCTTAAAATTCCGTGAGAGAAAAAATATATTCAGCATGAAAGGTTTGGAACTGTTTGAAAATTTGTTTTGAATACATAAGAATGGTCTTTGTTATGAATATTCAAAAACAATTAACCTATGTTTTCGAAAAACTCCCCCTCAATAATAGGACAAGTTTGAAAAATTGTTGTCATTTTGAAAACAATTGTGAGGGATGGGAAGTGTTGAACACACATTTTGAAAGATTATGAATGTCATCGAGAAATTCTTGAAAAAATTTGTTCAACTTTTTGAAAAACAATATGTTAGAGGATTTCTCTTCTAACGGTAAGGGTAAGCGCACAGAAACGTACACTACTCCATTTCGTTAGAGCTAAAGAAATTGAATGTTCATGTAAGAAAAGCTCAAGACCCGAGAAACGTTAATTTTTCCTCGTTGTGAGGATAAGTATTAACTTTCCTTTATTTGAAAGTCTGGGTTATGTACGGATATTTGCACATAAGCCATTTAGAAAATAGAAATGACATTTTTTGAAACTATTTGGCAAACTCTCGCGGAACTTCATTACACACCCGTGTCAATGTATAATCGACATTTCTAAGCACGTAAATGTTGATCGATTGCAAGAGACATGTCGAAATGATTCTTTTTGAAAAATTTTCGTGATTTTTCTGATAAGTATATATTTACGAGTTGTCCTCGGCATTGCTATATGATGGTGGAATAGTAATTCCCAACACTTGTCGGTGATGTAGCTGTCTGACAGCTAGAGGAAACAACATTTGGAACCACTTTGAACTGACGGTTCATTGCTGTGGTCTTAATTCCGAGTTCAGAACTGTTATGAACAGAAGTCCATTGATGAAGAACAGGCTCTGAATGATGTGAACAGATTATCAATCCTAATGAAACCGAGGCATGATCTGCTGAGACTCAAAACTCTGACATGAAGACCGAGGCTTGAACTGCTTTGCTCAAACATCATCTGACGTGAAGACCGAGGCTTGAACTGTTTTGTCCAAACGTCATTACATGAAGATTTTCAAAGCAAACAGTACCCAGAAATTTCTCCACAAAATTACACAACAGCTTGAGATTGCCCGTCATGCTGCTTTGTGCATCCAGAGTCAACAATGAATAGGATGAGTTGTACAATCTGCAAGAGAGTTAGAGGACGATGGAACATTGGACAAATTGGATCCTAAGGAATTTGATATCTTCAAGACATATTTATCCTAGAGACAAGTCTATAGTGGACTAATTACATGCTGATGTCTCATCACTCCAAATCTTGCATCCATATCTTATTGGTCCTTACGGCTTTGTGACCATGAATAGAACATGATGGAAACATCTCTAGCCTATCCACCATTTCTATTCCTGATTTGTATTCTCATACAACTTCTTATAGTAACTCTTGGATTTTTGAATAGTGGTATCTGATGCAACTATTTTCTTATGGGGTGTTGCAATAGATTTGTTAGCTTTTCTCTTGGGTTTACTAGTACTAATAGGCACTACATGAGGCTTCTTAGTTCTAGCATTCACGTCTTTCAAGTATCGAGAAACACAAGTATCATGATTAGAATTAAACACATATGTTCCACATTCAGCACAAACAGCATTTACATTCGAAGTTCTGGAGTTTGAACTGTCATTACACGCAGTTACAGACTTTGTTTTCTTAGAAATACTAGAAATCCTATGATGGTCTTCTACTTCCTTCTTTTTAAACTTCACTTGACTAATGTTTGGGCACACCTTTTCTTTTCACCTGTTAGCACTTAAGCTGTGGTCTGCTAACAATAGTAGTGTTGAATAACCCTGAAGATTTATGACATGTGAGGATTAGTATTCCTTTAGCAAGAGGCAACTGTGGTGTTTCTAGTTTGTTGTTGTGGTGGATGCAATTCTATACATTCTGGTTTAATCCACATTTGTTTTTTCGAACCGCTTGGTTTCATTATCTGAGGCAAACTCCTGTTGAGTGACAGGGGGGGGGGGGGGGGGTGGGTTACATAAACCATCCGACACATTATTTTATTGAACCGACTGTTTTGTTGAAACTTCTCATTTCAGAGAATTTGAAAAAGGAGTCGGTTTTCCTAAAACCTGATGGTTTTTAGGATCCGATGAGCGATTGTTGTCGAACAACAGATGGTTTATCAGAACAGAGTTTCCACAGACTTTCCTTTTGTTACCAGAATGAGTTTACTTTAACTCCATTTATCACGAATGTTTCTTATCTTGATTTGAGCTTTTATCAAATCTTGTATTTCATGATATGTTTCAACGTTCTTGATACCCCGAAAAAATACATTAGGAAGCATTTCTTTACAGCAAAACTGGTTGTTTTTTCATCTTTTATTATCAATGTTGTAAAGAAGTTCCAAGAGAAAGTTGAGAGTGTTTTTGTCAAGTTTAGCAAAACTTTTCTTAACAAATAATATGTGTGATTATGGTGAAAAGAAAGTTAATTGTGATGAGGGAGAGAGGAGGAAAAGTTGGGATGGATTGAGTAGTATGTTTATGTAAATGTGATGTTTATGGAAAAAGAATTGAAACTTCTTTGTTAACAGATTCAGTTTGTTTCAAAGCTTGTGCAAGACTTTCCATTCTTTGACTTTATGAAGATTATAAGCATTGCGCATTCAGTATAAGCATTAAATCAGAACAGAGAATGCAAATATGAACATGTTAAACACTTTAGACACACACTCTTCGGAGAATAGATCAAATATATGTATTGAAAAATCAGCCTTTTCTGATCAAGTTCGTCAAGCTCCTTTTCAAGGGAATTAACGGACCCACATCGTCATTCATATCCATTTGTGAGTTCATGAATAAACACAATGACTGTCCCGAGTATAGTTATGTCTGAAAGAGGCAAATTAAATAAGATTTGATCAAAACTTCCATACTCTTAGCAGTGGGTTAGGAAATGCACTACTAAGTATGATTATACCAAGTTTGTTGACCAATTTTTCTAAAGTGTGATTGAAAGTTGTTTGTCATTCGTATATAAAGAGATCTAACTTTACTAATGAGATTAGACATGTTAGAAAGCCCAACTTTATTTACCAATGGTTTGGATTTGTCCTAACAAACGTTTTTCTCCACATTGTCTTCCTAACTGTCATTTAGCGCGTTTCCAACTGATCAAGATAGGCTTTGGATGGTGGTTTAAAGTTTCTTAAAAGACTGTTTTTGATAAGTGTAATTATAAGTATTCACCTTTTTTCTTTATCCAATTTTGATCTATCTCTCTTTTCAAGAGTCACTGTGTCTTCCCCCATCGGGGCAAATCTGTTTGCAGGTCAGAAGTATCATTGGGAATCTACTTACAAAACTGAGGCTTATCAGATTTGCTTTCTTGAGTACTTTGGATTTGCAAGGTAGATCTACCATGATACGTTGCGCATTTGGGTGTCAAACATGTGATGTCAGTATTGACTGACTGCGTTTATAAAGAATTTCATTTAAAAACTTTATTGTTTTGCCCATTTCAATCAGCGTGTCAATGTCTTTCTTCCATAACCTTTAAATCCGAAATAACCTTAGTTTTCTCTTGATCACCTTTCAAATTGTGACCTAGTTTAACAGACATCTTTGTGAGTAGCCATCGTATTTCTGCTTGACAACAGAAAATTCCTGTTGAGGGATGTGGTTAACTAGAGTAAGACATATGAATGATTATTATGAATTAAGAAGTGGGGAAGATTTGTTGGATCTTAAGTGGATATGATGTGATTAAAGTTGTGGTTTTGTAAGCAATTCACGTTCACGGGATTTTACACGTCTATGATTAAAACCGATAAATGAATTAACGGGATTTTACAGAATCAATAGAAAACCGTGAATGATTGGTTGCGGAATCAGCGGCGAAAAATTCCAAAAAAAACTGAAAAGTGTCAATTTCTCATAGAAAACAAGCTTTTTGGGCCTCGAAAAATCCTTAACCTGCCAAAGGCTGGTTACAGCGTGATCCGTCTCGTTTTTCTCTTCGTTTTGAGAGCTCACGGGCCTGAAACGGAGTTACGGATCAAAAGTTATGGCCGTTTTACTGAAACCCTTTTCGTCACACAAAATTTTAAAAAAATTTCGTTCGGTCCAAAAATTCCGCTCGTTCGATCAAAAGTTCCGCTCGTTCGATCACGCTCGTTCGATCACGCTCGTTCGATTACGCTCGTTCGATCACGCTCGTTCGATTACGCTCGTTCGGAAAGCAGCATGAGATCTCACGGGCTCGTTCGATCACGCTCGTTTCGAAAAATCACGCTCGTTTAGAGTTACGCTCGTTCGATCACACCCGTTCGATTACGCTCGTTCGAATCACGCTCGTATCGATGATCACAGCTCGGTCTCGATTACGCTCGTTCGATCACGCTCGTTCGATTACGCTCGTTCGATCACGCTCGTTCGATCGTCTAGTTCGGTCCGCTCGTTCGATCGATACGTTTTTCCACTCGTTCGATCGCGCTTTTCCACTAGTTCGATCGATACGTTTTTAGCTTGTTCGATCGTTCTTCACGAAAATTTCCGCTCTTTTTTTTTCACTCGTTCGTTGCCAACGTTTTGCAACACCCAAAATAAATGCTTACCGAGTGCCACAAATAACCCAACGAAACTGCCGAATCCGTATAAGCTTATCACAACAAAAAAAACCACGAAATCCACCCGAGGCGATTGATACCAATTGTAGAACCCGTTTAATACTTCCACTTCATAACCCGATACACGAAACCAAGAAAAGAGATAGAGAGAGAGGCGAAATGTAGAGAGAGAGTAGAGAGAGAGTTGAGAGAGAAAAGAAAAAATATATTTTGTGAAAATGAAAAACTAGATATTTTCTAATGAAAATATCTATATATATATTTAGATATTTTAGAAAATATCTAAATATATATATACCCCTACACATTTAATGTGACGCGCGGGATATTTAACTAGGACCCGGGCTCGGGTTTTGTTTGGGATTAAACCCGAAACATATACAATATTAGATTAACTATCGAGCCCGATTCCCGATATTATCCTGTTACAACATTAACTCATTAAAGACCGAAGCTCCATCGTAGAGTGACCGAGCTTCCTTGTTCGACTCAATAAATTGAGGCTAACAAGGTATTATCATAATAACTTCCGGTGAACTTGTTGGTTCCCAACTCGAACAAAAGATTCAAAACTTGCCTTTGTGTCACCAACTGTTTATGGAATAAAAAATATTATATCAGGCTTGGAATAAAGGATACACTCCCTCTTTATGTTTCATGTTTTGTTTATTATAAAAATAAAAATCAGATGATTATATAATCCATAATGGATTACAATTTGTATGTAAGGATATTAATGATCCAAACTATGATATAATAATATTAAGTTAATGCGATGGATTAAGTTCAAGTTAAATTATGCGCAAATTATAAGGTTTTGTAAATCACTATATATAATATAAGTATATATATATATTACTATATATATTACTATATATAGAATAGTATATATTATATATATATATATATAAAGTAAGGGGGGGGGGGGGGGGGGGGGGTGGCGCCGCACTTAAGGTAAGTGCGCCGCACTTTTGAATAAGTTTCTTGGATAAAACTTCCCAAACACGACATAAACCTATTATAAAAATCTTTCACACACACTCAAACACAAAACCGCCGGGTTTCTATCAAAAATGAAGAGAAAGTGTCAAAAATCAATCCATCATCCTTGTAATCATGCCTAGGGTATGTTAATTCCATTCCTAAGACTTGTTTATCATTAATTTGTTTAATTTCTTGATTATTAGGGTTAAGTATGATTAGATTAGTAAATCCTTAATCCATGTTTTATATGAGCAATTAACCCTTAGAATTATGATATTTAGGAATCATTTAACCCATGCATGCTTGATATTGATTAAATCTAAAAGTGCACTGTTCATATTATGAATTTATATTTAAAATTAATTATTTAAAAATCATTAAAAATTAGAGCAGGTATTGGGCCGTATATTGGTGCCCCAAACTTATTTCTCTTGATCACATACTCCTCCTCATCATCACTATCACTCTCAGCTGTTCTCAGAACGTCGAATCTCGCAGCTCGAAAGGTTTGATGACAGACTCCATCAAAGGTTGAGAAAATTCTTTTCGAGGTGTTAAGTAGGCTACCCATCGTACGTATGAATCCCCGACCAACCACAATTGGTGCGTCACAGTCGATTGGTATATCCCATAATAATAAAAAAAAAAATATTATATAAAAAAATAAAAAAAATATTTCATTATTATTATTAAATATTTAATAAAATAACAAAAAAAAAAAGATAAGGAACTTTGCGATTATTGTAGTCACTCCTACTTGACAAAGAACATTAGATAACTTTCCCATTGCTTCCACCTGAGTATGATCTATCATTGTGATTCCTCTGTCAACCTTCTTCATATCTTCCCTTCCTAATGTTTCAAAGATTCGATAAGGCATGGTGTTAATGTCCGATCCAGTATCTGCTAATGCATTTAACCCATGCATGCTTGATATTGATTAAATCTGAAAGTGCACTGTTCATATTATGAATTTATATTTAAAATTAATTATTGAAAAATCATTAAAAATCTAAATTATTATTTTTCAGCCCAGAAAGTACGCCGGTTTTACCTTGAAACCACCGCACTTTGCCCCTATTCTACAGAAAGTACGCAGCACTTAAGGGAAGTGCGCCGCACTTTCTATCTCAGAAAGTAACAGAATGTTTCAAAGACCATCAAAACACTCACCAATCATGCTAAATCATTTCTAACATAACCATAACTTTGTTGTTGATTGTTTTTTATGTGTAGACTTTAGGAACACACGACGGAGAAGCCGGATCGTCACAATCCAAACGCTCAAGAAATGAAACCGTAGAAGAGGTATTGCTTCTATAAGTTTACCACGAGTTTCTACTATGGGAAGGATGTACCCGAGATGCTAAGTCTAGGTACAATACTAGATTGGCCCAATTGCTTCCTAGACACATTTACTCACTGAGTACAACATAAACTTAGGATGTGTTAAACCGAATGGGTTGCGATGGGGAAATTGATGATATGTTAAGAATTAAGGTATAAGAAGCTGAATCGGAAGAAGAGATATTTACTTCGGTGGCTTGGATTAGAGTTTTTAATATCAATGAGCCGATCTATGCCGAACATTGCCATGAGTTCTATTCTACTTATGAGTTTGATAAAGTATGTGCCGATGATGAATTGCAGTCAAAGAAGATCATCAGGTTTAGACTTGGTGGACGTGCCCACAGTTTGACTTTGTTGGAGTTTGCTCGTAGATTGGGATTATATCAAGCAGTTGAGCTAGAGGAGGATGGTTTCAATGTTTACTTTAAAGGAGGTTTACGTAGTGATGATAATTTATTTGTGGAAAACTAGAAAGGGGGTTGAATAGTTTACCGCTTTTTAAATTTAAGTTTTATGTATGTTTGTAAAACTTAGATTCGACCTTTTTGTGAATTCAATGCTTGCACAATATGAACAATGTAAGTATATGAAATGATAAAGTAAGACAAAAGATAAGAGTAAGAACAATCAAACCACAACGCGAGGATTTATAGTGGTTCGGTAACGAAGCACCTCTTCGCCCTACTCTACTCCCCGAGCACCAAACTCGAGAGTTTTCTTCACTATGTCAACAAACTCCCTTATGGCGGAGAAAACCGTACACAACGTTGCTTATATCAATTTACGACACTAAGCTAAATGTCGAGTTCTAATCTTAGCTAGAACCAATCTATCACAACACAACTTCACGATTTGTTCACGACTTCACGACTTCGCGACTTCTTCACAACTTCATAACTTCTTCACAACTTCACGGCTTCTTTAAAACTTCACAACTTCACGACTTCACTTCACCACACTACTTATATCACAACTACCTAACACTACTTGGTAAGATCACAACGATCTAACTATAATTACAAAGATCACCAAGATCTAGCTACTACACAAACTACAAAGAAATACAAATGATTACAAATATGTGATATGACTGCAACAAAGATTGCTATGCACACTAAGGTGTAATACAATCATCACTTGATGATGGAAGTATTCTACTCTTTCACTTGAGGAATATATCCTTGATCACTCGGAAACCAAGGCTTTATGATTAAATGATCAAAGGATTTTAAAGAGGATAAGTGGGTTGTTTTGAGTAGAAAGAATGAGTGCAAAAGGTAAGAAAAATGTTGGGGAATAGTCTAGTATTTATAGGACAAAAAGGAGGAGCGGGGTCTATGGACGGCCCCCTTAAATAGGGTGTCGGCCCCCTTAAAATTAAGGGGGCCGCCCATGTAATTAAGGGGGTCGCCCCTTATTCAAACGCTCCCTTTTTGTCCTATTCAGGGGAGGTGTTTACTGGACCATTTCTAGCCGTTTTAGGTCTGAAAATTTGAAATTCAAAATGTTTATTTTGAATAAAACATTTCTTTTATATGTAAAAAATATTTTGTGATGTTTATAAAAAGTTTACAACATTTTATAAAAGTTTCCTTTGATCATAAAATGCATCAAACATTTGTTTGTTCATACCTTTGAGTGATATAAGTTTGAAATGAATATTTACTACTAAATACTTGTTTACATTTAATTTTACATTGAACGTTTTTTATATTTTGTGATTATCAAAACGTAAAGATGTGAAAAAATATTATTAATGTTTTTAGGCATTATATTTTATCAACATTAATGCTACGGATTATTGGTTGAGCATTAGTCGAGAGGAAAACATTGGTTTGTCTAGGAGTCATACTTCTACTATCAGGAACCCAATTTTGAGGGTGATCCACAAAATGATCACTTATGGTTTGTGTCAGACGACGACTGGGTATGACAAGGTGTAGAAGAATGATTTGTGGCTTCTGAGTATGTTTGATGCTAGGCATCAAAATGGATATGCGAATGTAGCTTGGGTGATTGCAAAATGGATGAAGAGAAAAGGAGCTGGGACTCAGAAAGAGAGTCAAATTTGATTGTGAGGACGTTTATTTCAAAGCTTGCTAGGAAATGTCAGGTGTTGACTGAGGATGTGTTAGGATTTTTAGTACTCAAAATTATTGTAGGATTTGATACAACACACTATAGAGATTTGAAGTCAATCTGATAGAAACTTATTCCCAAAGAACCACATTCGGGTGGCCTAAGTTGGTAATCCCGTACACCTCCGGAGGAGCATCTACGTAAGAATTTAATATGATAGGATGGTCGTAATGTGATACGTCAGGGATGCGATAAAGCGAATGAAGTATAGGCAGTCATATCACTGGGACAGATATCATAGAGTATTTGAGCATATGACTGGGGTTTATAGTGTTCCACTGCAGGGAGCCTACAACCCACCTGGTTACGCTCATTCACACTATGACTAGTACTATCAGCAGTACCCACCTTTTCCACCATAGTACCAGCCACAGCAGCAGCAGGAAGATGACGAGTAGTGTCGAGATGACACGAGTTGGTTACGTGTCCCCATGTTTGGGTCACGTATGTTTTAAAAACAATTTCAAAATAATTATAATTATTATTATTATGGTATGTAAAATGCCTTTGTTGGCATTTAAAAACAATATTATCGTACTCTATTATTATTAATCTATTAGGAATATTATTACTTTGTGTGTGCTATGCAATGTCTACATTCTAAACATGTAAAGGTGCGAGACGAATTGGCGCAAAGAAAAGATTCAGAATATCGATCGCAATTGAAAAGTATATCTCACTTTTCCATTTTATCTTTTCTCTATAATATTTTCACATTGAGGACAATGCTCATATTAAGTATGGGGAGATAAACTGGAAAAGATTAAAAAAATCTGAAAGAAAAAAATATAAAGTTTTGAAAAATAACATTTTATTGATCACATTCATGCAATCTGACTCTGGATTGATAACATTACTAGCATATTTATACCACCCAGAAATATTGTGAGGATTAGATTTTAAGGATTCGGGTATCCATTTTTGATACCTAAGATGATTTTATCTTTAGCTTTCTCGAGTTAAGGTTTAAATGCAATTGCAAGTATCTCATATGTTGTTACGTCTGTGTATTTGTAGTTTGTCGCCTTTTCTTGAGCATTGGTATCGATTTAAAATTATATGAGTTTGCCGGTGATTTGTTAATTCTAGATTTTTTGCTTGAAATATTTATGAGACCACAGTAGGAACACGTTCGCGTGTTATAGATTTAACTGATAAAGAGGTGATAAAAATATAAATATAAGTAACCAATAATTTTGTTCAAAAAGTTTTTTAATAAAATTGTCTGAAATTTTATCCATACGAATTAAAGAGCATAAATGCTGGTATCGCTATTATAATGAAATGTGAAGGTTGCAAACTTCTAAGTTCGTTTGAAGTAGTGTGTTTATCCTAAGTATGGGGGAAAGCAAGTTTCCCCCAAGATAAGTAAAAAAAAGATAAAAAAAGAAAGAATGATGAAGTGAAGGAATAGTTGGTTACTTTACGGATCAGGTGGATTATGATTTTATTATAAACATTTTTCAACAAATATAAATAATATAACTAAATAAATTACCTCTTTTGATGTTTATGTTTGGTGCTTAAGCCATGTCGGTGAAGTTTAGTTTCCTATACAAGCCTATGGTAATTTGAACAAATCATGACTGTGCGTATGAGTGACTTCCGTTTACCATCCATTTTACTAAACTGAGCGAGTGTGAAAACAATCTTATCTATAAAAATTCATGAGTTGCTTTGTCAAGTTATCTATGCTTGTGATCATTGATCCGTTTTTTAAAACGAAATGCTTTCGCTTTGATTGCTTGAGGGCCAGCAATAAGCTAAGAATGCGGGGATTTGATAACGCTCAAATATACATAAAATATCCCTCGAAAATATTTAAAATATATATGTTTCTAAAGCATGAAATATTGGCAAGTCTGGTTGTTTTTTGAGTACATAATTGATCAGGATCAAGAATGACAGAAGGACTAAAAATGCAAAGATTTTTTCGTTTTAAAAGTACTAACGGTCTGTTAAAGGAAGAATCAGGAAGGGAAAATAAATGAAGAAATTAATGAAAAGAGTAAAAGTGCGCATACTTACCCCAATGTGCGGCGTACTTCATGGCGGTCGTTAAATGCAATTTAATTTACACACAAGTGCAGGCGCACAATTTAGTTAATGTGCGGCGCACTTCTCTTGTAGTTACAAGGAAATGAATATGATTGATATAAATGAGTAACCTTCCATATTACCTTAACACCAACTGAGACCCTAATCTTGTGCTATAAATAGGGCACGAAATTCAGTGTTAAAAAAAAAAAAAAAAGGGCATCGATTTCTTACCAATCATCTCTCAATAATCATTAGAAGTCTTAGGGAAGTTTTTCTAGCAAGAAGGAAGTTGATCATGAGGAAACTTGAAGTATTCTATTAATATTCATAGTTTCCAGGTTGTAATCACGCTGGAGGTATGAAATTCAGGCCAAGGGCGGTGGAGGAGTAGTTTTGCTAGTAGAAATTCCAGTAAACTAGTGTTTGGATCGATGGAAAGTTATTGTAATAAAACCATTTCCATTGCTTGTGGAATCGCGTAAACACGTTCATCGATTATTGAATATAATGTTTTCTAAATCTATGATGCTTGTTATGTGTTTTGTTGCTATGAACATGGAGTAGTAATTTATATTTATTTGGGCTATCATGATCGATTTTATGAACAAGTTTTGACATAATGCTTATGAATGTGATGATACTGAATTCGATGTTTAAATATTCGGTAACTTGTTATTGTTGGAGATAGGTCGTAAGATTCCACCAATATGTTTATATTTCGCATTGTTTGTCTATGGCAATTCGACACTAGTTTTATGAGAATTAACTAGTGAAATTTTTATCAACCCGGAAATGAAGATGCTTAACACTTGATCATATGTCTAACGAACTTGATTAAGGGAAATTATCATTATCATATTCATACTTGAATTAATCTTAATGCGTTTTATATATTGAAGATTAAAGGCCAAAATGATTCTTTAATATATGAAATAGTTAATTGTATGAATGATGCTTGATTGTTTGCTTGTTCATGATCATTGCTCTAAGTCCGAATAAATATTACTTTTAATCTTGAAATACTTTGAAATTTTTAGATCGTGACAGTCTATAAGATAAACCTTTTCGTAATACAATCGACCCTTTTTAGAATTACCAATCCCGTTGAACGACCTGGCCTTACCCTTAACCTATACTATAAACGGTGGTTTATACTTTACCCGTGTGTTAGTTGGAAATCGAATAAAACTATAACTATAAACTTAAAGCTTTTATAACACATCAATCTAGTAATATTCGTTGATGTTTTTCAAGCTCAAACGGACACTAAAACGCTCAAAATCCCAATTTTTTACAAAATTCAGCAACTACTCAAATTTTTCCAAAATGATAAATCGCTAACTTTCACCCCAATGTTTTCCTATCGTCTAGCATTTTTAGACCAAAACTCCCAACCTTTGGTAGAAAACATCAAAATAAACAACTTTTATGTTTTAACGGAAGACCGGTTCGGACCAGAAATGGTCCGAATCACAAGTCAAAAACTGCATCAGCACACTTTTCAAAAATAGTTGCTGAAATTTTTATTAGATAACGCAGATCTGTATTTAGACCAAAACCCCCTACTTTTATGAACTTTCAGACCCAGTTTCCATGTTTTGCATAGGAATTTCGTGTTTTAACCGAGACCCAAAACGACACAGAAATTGATGAAAATACCCTTTTATGATTCTGCAGCAAGTAATATTTTCAAAATAGTGCTGAATTTAGTTTTAAGCTTTTTCTTAACTTCCGACGGCCATAAAAACTTCGTTTTTGAGAGTTATAAAACGGTTCATATATCGAATCAAACCTACGGACATAGTCTACCATATTTTTTAACCCAAAATTAGTTTTGAAAATTTAGCCCATTCAAAATCGACAAACCAATTTTCTGCATTAAAATAGGTACCTAAAAACTCCATCAATAACCATTTCGCAACCCACAAACTTCACAATACACCTAACTAAATTATCTCCTTCCACTAAACACCTCAAATCAACAATCCATCTACAAAATATATATAAAGCGAGACCACACATGGATTCCAAGTACAAAACTATATACATGCAAGATATATGAAAAATAACATCAAAGAAGGTTTAAGAATACTCATAAACACTAGTAGAAGCAAGGAAAATAATCAAAACACGAAACCCTTAATGGTCCTTGTCTTAGCTGAAGTCTAAACACACCATTAAATACTAAACCCTTAATTTTTAATAACCCAAATCTTTGTAAAAACACTAATCTTCAACCCTCAATGCTTGAACTTCACCCAAAATCAAAGAAACTAGCAAAAATCAAGATTCTTGAAAACCTTTTGCATGTTGATTTTTCTTGTAAGGATTAATAGGGATTAATGTAGGGATGTTATAGAGATGTTTATAAGTGAAAAGGAAATTTTGGTGATGATTTGGTGGTGGTGTGGTGTGGGTCGACGAGAGCATAGAGAGGAGGGGAGCAGGGAAAATCTTTTCTAGTTATCTCGTGTGTGTTTGTATATGTGTGTTTGAATGGGAGTCAAATACTTATATAGAGTCAATGATGTCTAGTAAACTTCCTAGTTTATATCGAAGGACAAAAAAAATATAAGGGGTGTTTGGTTTGTGGTTTAGTAGGAGTCAAATAAAAGAAAGGGGGTGTTTGGTTTGTTGTTTTATTCTGTTAAGGGAAGGGTAGAGGGAGTGTTTGGAATTAATTCCTTTTTTTGTCAAATTTGTAGTGTAATTTAGTTGTAAGTAAAACTCTTTAAATAAAAGGTATGGTAAAATGAATATTATTTTAACGTGGATTCGGCTAAGACACGAGAAAAATAGTGAAGTACAAAAATAAAATAATTGAACTCTCGGGGCATATAATATATTTTTTTAAAAATTTCTTAGAACGTTTAAACGGATATAAATCCCAAGCACGTCTCATGAATAGCTTAAACGCGGATTTTCGCCAAATCGGCTAAATGTAAAACACAAAATTTTATTCAAAAGTAAAAATAGGAACAGAATCGAGATTTAATATTGACCATAAAATACGAGATGTTACACACCTGTAACAACTCTACCTCCTCCATCTGTCTCCACCATACCACCTGTACCTCAACAAACAACATAACCAATCCCTACACCACCAATCACAACTGATGCTCCAACCATTACAACTGTTGTACCTAATTCAGATGCACTCATCGCTATTCAGCTAAGAGTTGCAAAACTAGAAAAGGATGTGTCTGAGCTGAAAATAATTAATCACTCTGCTGAAAATATTGCTACACTCAAGTCACAAGTTCCAAATATTGTCGATGATTATCTTGGATCCGAACTTGGTGATGCTCTTCAAAAAGTTTTACAGAGACAAACTGCAGACTTAACTCAGAAACACTCTGTAAAGCCAGCTCCCGAGTCAAGCAAGATCAAGACTCCAACAATCAATCTTGATCAAGAATCTGAGAAGAGTGCTTCAGAGATTCTCAAGATTAAGAAGAAACAAGCTAAGAATCAAAAGATGCCAAAGTATACTATTAAGTCTACTGACAAGGTAACTCTCAAAGAGTATGATCAGAAAAGCGCTCTCTACCAGACCATGCACAAAAACAAATCTTTCAATAGAAATCATGCTAATCATAGATTATACCATGCTCTCATGGAAGCATTGATAGAGGATGAAAATGCAATAGATAAGGGAGTTGCTGATACAGTAAAGGACCACAAAAGAAAGCATGATGTTGATAATGATGATGATGATGAAGACCCTTCAGCTGGACCAAACCAGGGTAAGAAGACCAAGAGGAGAAGAACCAAAGAGTCAAATTCTTCCAAGAAGCCATCCACCACCAAGTAAACCTCTAAAGGTAAAGTTCCATAAAAAGGTTCTAAAACCGATAAGTCTGCAACTGAAAATGAACTGATTAAAGAACCTATTGCTGAGGTAGAAATGGATGATCCAGTCAACACTACGGCTGAAGATGTGGCTCCTGATGCTGATCAACCACATGATGACTCTACTCAAGCTAATGACAAAGCTCCTAAGCAAGATTGGTTTAAACAACCCCCAAGGACTCCTACTCCTGATCCGAAATGGAACAAGCATCACGTTGTACTTGATCAACCCGAACAACCTTTGTTCAATCAAAAGGTCTCTGCTACAAAGGATCCTCTCACTTTTAATGATCTAATGGCCACTTCGATTGACTTCTCCAAGTATGTGTTGAATCGACTCAAGATTGACAATCTTACTCAAGTTCTCTTACTAGGACCTGCTACAACTTGTTAAAAAGGCACGTGCACTAGCTGCATCGAGCTTGACTAAACTTCAAGAGTGTTGTTCAATGCAATTAACAGACAAACTTGATGGTATAATACAGGAGGACCCATGTTCTAATTTAACATTACAAAATTACAAAAGCAACAAATTTTAGTGAAAGATCTAAAGCCCACCGGAGTGGGTGTGAGTGAGCTCGGTGAGGCCTCACCTCACGCGCGAGGTCCCAAAACAACACAACCAACTCACCCATGAGTGAGGAGAAAAATCAAAGATTTTGGTGAGCCGGTCACCATACGTGAGGAAGAAAAATAATGGGCCCCTCTCTAAACTATCCATTTGTTTTTATATAAATTTTTTACACTACCTCATTTTTCAATTATAAATACCTCAAAACTTCACCATTTTTATACACATCTTCTCGTATTCTTAATCAAACAACATGTATTTCGTTCCCCATTATCAAAATGGATTCCGAAACGCTTTTGTTCACCGACACAGAAGAAGAACAAGAAGTTGTTTGTCGGGAGGTAAATTTATTACAAGAGCGGTGTTGTTTATTAGGAATAGACGACGAGCAAATCGACTGAAGAGAAAACCCGTATATTAAGATCGTTATGGTGCTCATGACCGTTTAGTCGCTGCCTTTTTAGTGAGAACCCGATGTACGATGTTTATAAATTCCAAAAGACGTTCTGAATGGCTCGCCCCCTTTTCAACTGGATAGTGGAGGAGGTAACTAGTCATTCTTCATTCTTTTGTGATAATATTGACTATATCGAAAGAGAAGACATTTCCTCATTGCTAAAGTGCACCTCTGTAATTCATCAACAAGGATACAACATTGTTCCTAATTTTCTAGACGAATATCTACAAATGAGTGACATATCTTCTTGTCTAACTCTTGATCATTTTTGTACTTTTGTTATGGAAAATTTTAGACTAGAGTATCTAAGGAAACCCATGATGACTGATGTTGTAAAGATTTATTGGCATCACAAAGAAAAGGCACGGGTTTTCGAGGATGTTAGGAAGCCTTGATTGTACGGATAGGGAGTGGTCTGGTTGTCCGTACGCATACAAAGCATAATATGTTAGACGTGATCATGGTCGGAATCCTTTTATTTTGTTGGAAGTTTTTACGTTAATGCTTTCTTAGGTGTTGCTGGGTCGAACAACGGCATCAACGTTTTATATCAATCCCTTTTATTTAACGATCTCAAAACCAGACGAGCACCAGAGATCCCTTTTGTGGCTAAAAAATTAACTTACCCATAAGGATACTATCTTGTTTACGGGATATATTCGGAATTAGTGACACTCGTTAAGACGATTCCAGAACCATCTGATGATGACTACAAGTGAATAAGGTATAAGAAAATGTATGAATCGGCTGTTGGGATTAAAAGTCTTCTTGATGCTGTTTGAAATACTGCTACTCATGTTTGTGTTAATGTTGCTCAGCTAGATTTAGTGCTGCTCATCAACTTCAAAGAAAATATGCTAAGTGTTTACTACCGCTAGTACACAGTTACTACTGCTAGTGAATATTAGTACTACTAGTGAAAATATGCTAGGTGTTTACTACTGCTAGTACAAAGTTACTACTACTAGTGAATATTAGTACTACTCAAGGTTAAGACTGCTCAAAGATAAGTTAATCTTGCAGAGGTTAATAAGTTAGTACTGTTTGTTGTTAGTACTGCTTATATGATATGTATTAAGTTATTTGTTTATAAAAAAAGATTATGGATACTTAGGAAAGTATTATAAGCTGACTAGGGCTCCTTGGTGTATAAAAGGGAGTCCTAGGGCATAGAGTTGGATATCTTTTATCAATCTTTTGAAGTCTTAGACGTATAATTCATAGCTTTAAGGTCTTTGTAACCCTAATACTTTAAGAGTATTCGTATTATTATCATTAATAATATTGGAGCTTATTTGTTGAATTGTATGTTCATTGAATTATTGTTTCATTGATAATTCTTCTTAATATTAAAGATTAGATTCCGCATAATCTTTAATACATTCAAACACAGTTTCTACTATAGTTGTGTTAGATTTATCTAATATAACTAAACCTTAAACAAGCTTAAGGAATTCGATCTATTGAAGTAGGATCAACAAGTGGTATCAGAGCTTGTTGAGAAGCTGTGAATAAGAAGAACCTATTTTTGCTAAAAGATATGGATCAAGATTCTGCACACATGGTGGCTGCATCCAAAGTTCCCATGCTTAAACCTGGTGAGTATGAGATATAGAGGATGAGGATTGAACAATATATCCAGATGATAGACTATGCACTGTGGGAAGTCATAGAGAATGGTGCAACCTTGCCAAAAACAAAAATTGTGGAAGGAGTTATGACAGATATGCCTATTATAACTGCTGAAGAAAAGGCTATGAGAAGATTAGAGGTGAAAGCTAGAAGTACTTTAATGATGGGCATTCCCAATGAACATCAGTTAAAGTTTAACTCTATAAAGGATGCTAAGAAGTTGTTGGAAGCTGTTGAAAAGAGATTTGGTGGGAATGCAGCTACAAGAAAGACTCAAAGGAATCTCTTAAAGCAGCAATATGAAAACTTCACTGCTCCAAGCTCAGAGATGCTTGATCAAACTTTTGATAGGCTTTAAAAGCTTGTGAGTCAGTTGGAGCTTTTAGATGAAAAGCTTTCACAAGAAGATGTTAATCAAAAGTTATTAAGAAGTTTGTCACCTGAGTGGAACACACATGTTGTTGTGTGGAGGAATAAAGCTGATTTGGATACAATGAGCATGGATGATCTCTACAACAACCTTAAGGTGTATGAACCAGAAGTTAAAGGGATGTCTAGCTCAAGTTCAAGCACACAGAACATGGCTTTTGTGTCCTCTTCAAATAACAACACTAGCAGCACTAATGAAGCAGTTAATACTGCTCATGGAGTTTCTACTGCTAGCACTCAAGTTAATGCTGCTAACTCTACAAATATTGATAACTTGAGTGATGCTGTTATTTGTGCATTCTTTGCTAGTCAACCAAATAGTCCTCAACTTGTACATAAGGACTTGTAACAAATCCATCCAGATGACATGAAAGAGATGGATTTGAGATGGCAAATGGCCATGTTGACTATGAGGGCAAGAAGGTTTTTGAAGAATACAGGAAGGAAGCTTACTGTTAATGGCAATGAGACTATTGGTTTTGATAAGTCCAAAGTGGAGTGCTACAACTGCCACAAGAGGGGACATTTTGCTAGGGAGTGCAGAGCTCCAAGAAATCAAGACAACAAGAACAAGGAAAGCTCAAGAAGGAGTGTGCCTGTGGAAACATCTACTTCCACAGCTTTGGTGTCATGTGATGGTCTTGGTGGATATGACTAGAGTGATCAGGCAGAGGAAGGGCCTAATTATGCACTCATGGCTTTCTCATCTTCAAGTCCTGACTCAGAGGTATCCAATGATTCTATTTGTTTAAAATCTTGTTTGGAAACTGTTGACCTTCTTAAATCTCAAAATGTTCAACTATTAAAAGATTTAAAGAAATCTGAGTTAATGGTTATAGGTTATAAGACAGGTTTAGAGCCAGTGGAAGAAAAACTTGAAGTTTATAAAGCAAATGAGTCTATTTATTTACAAGATATTAAGGGCTTAAAATTTGAAATTCATATAGGAGAAATAACTATTAAAGAGCTTAGGAAGAAGCTTGAAATTGTTTAAAAAGAAAAATATGGTATTTAACTTAATGTAGATAAATTTGAACATGCATCTAAAAGTTTAAACAAGCTCATAGAGTGTCAGATAGTTGACAATTGCAAGAAAGGTTTAGGCTATGAAAATTATAATGCAGTTCCACCTCCCTACACAGGAAATTTCATGCCTCCAACACCTGACTTGTCTTTTACTGGTTTAGATGAGTTTGTTAATGAGCCTGTAGTTGAGAACAGTAAAGCTATGTCTAGTGAAGAAGAGCCTAAGGTAGTTAGGAAGTGTGATGATGCCCCAAGTATTGAAGAATGGGTGTCAGATGATGAGGAAGAGGATGTGTCTCAGCCTAAAATTAAAAAGAAAACAGTTAGGCCTAGTATTATTAAGAAAGAGTTTGTCAAATCTAAACAACAAGAAAAAACTGCTAGGAAAACTGTTAAACAAGTTGAGCAACATAGGCAAAACACTCACAGTCCAAGAGGCAATCAAAGAAATTGGAACAATATGATGTCTCAAAAACTAGGAAGCAATTTTGAGATGTTTAATAAGGCCTGTTATGTGTGTGGAAGCTTTGATCATTTGCAGGTTGATTGCAATTACCATCAAAAACAGTTTCAAAATCAAAGGATGGTAAAACCTGTTTGGAACAATGCTCAAAGGGTGAATCATCAAAACTTTGCTAAAAAGACTCACCCCTGTGCTAAAAAGAACATGGTTCCAAGAGCAGTACTAATGAAGTCCGGCTTAGTATCAATTAATACTGCTAGATAAAATATTTCTAAAACAACATTATTGGTTAATACTGCTAGACAAGTTAATACCGCTCACTAAAAAACAACAGTGAATGCTGCTAGACCAATGTCATATCTTTCTAAAACAGCACATCCAACTATTAAGAGACACATTCATAAGAACATAACATTTAAAAAGAGTAATATTAATCAAAGGGGTAATACTGTTAGGGGCAAAAAATTTAATACTGCTAGGCTAAAAGCAGTAGTTAATGCTGTTAAGGGAAATAATTTTAATGTTGTTAAGGCCTCAACTTGTTGGGTTTGGAAACCAAAGCATAAAGTTTTAGACCATGTTTCTAAACACAACAGTGCATCAATCACCCTAAAAAAGTTTGATTATATTGATGCACAAGGCAGATCCAAGTCAGTGATGGCTTGGGTCCCCAAAAGAAACTGATTTTCTTATCTAATGTGCAGGGCAATCCATAAATGGATTTACATGATCAAGGAGTTATTAATAGTGGATGCTCAAGGCACATGACAGGGAACATGTCCTATCTTACAAACTATGAAGAGATAGATTAAGGATATGTTGCTTTTGGAGGGAACCCCAAAGGAGGGAAAATCATAAGAAAATGTACCATTAAAACTGATAATCTAGATTTTGAAAATGTGTATTTTGTGAGAGAGTTAAAGTTTAATCTCTTTAGTGTCTCACAAATGTATGATAAAAGAATAGTGTTCTTTTTAATGACACTAAATGTATTGTTTTATCTCCAAACTTTAAGTTAATTGATGAAAGTCAAGTTTTACTTAGAGTTCCTAGAAAGACCAATATGTATAGTGTTGATTTAAAGAACATAGTTCCTAAAGGAGGTTTAACTTTCCTTTTTGCAAAAGCCACATTTGATGAATCTAAACTTTGGCATAGAAGGCTAGGTCACTTAAATTTTCAAACCATGAATAAATTGGTTAAGGGAAATCTTGTAAGAGGTTTACCTTCCAAACTTTTTGAAAATGATCAAACCTGTGTTGCTTGTCAAAAAGGAAAGCAGCACAGAGCCTCTTGTAAGTCCAAAACAGAGAACTTAATCAGTCTTCCTTTACATTTGTTGCATATGGACTTGTTTGGTCCAACATTTGTAAAAAGCCTTAAGAATAAAATGTAATGCCTAGTTGTCACAGATGATTACAGTAGGTTTACATGGGTTTTCTTTCTAGCTACTAAGGATGAGACTAGTGGCATTCTTAAGTCCTTTATAACTGGGATATAAAATCTAGTAGATCACAAGGTTAAGGTGATTAGATATGATAATAGAACTGAGTTCAAAAATAGAGAAATGAATCAGTTTTATGAGATGAAGGGTACTTTGAGATAATTTAGTGTATCTAGAACTCCTCAACAAAATGGAGTTGATAAGAGGAGGAATAGGACACTAATTAAGGCTGCTAGGACTATGCTAGCTGATTCTAAGTTGCCAACTACTTTTTAGGCAGAAGTAGTTAATACTGCTTGCTATGTGCAAAATAGAGTGTTAGTAGTTAAGCCTCATAACAAGACCCCATATGAACATTTTCATGGTAGAACACCAACTTTAAGTTTTATGAGACCATTTGGGTGTCCCGTTACCATTCTCAACACCATAGATCACTTAGGCAAATTTGATGGTAAGGCTGATGAAGGTTTCTTTATTGGATACTCTTTGAATAGTAAAGCTTTTAGAGTATTCAATAGTAGAACAAGGATAGTGGAAGAAAACTTACATATTAGGTTTAGTGAAAGTACACCTAATGTTGTAGGTAGTGGACCAGATTGGCTATTTGATATTGATGCACTAATAAGAATAATAAATTATGAGCCAATTGTTGCAGGTACACAGTCTAATGGTTTTATAGGTATAAAAGCAAGTGATAATGCAGGTCAAGCTAGAAAGGAGACAGAACCTATCAAAGATTACATTTTGCTACCATTATGGACTGCTGATCCACCATTTTCCCAAGATCCAAAGAGTTCTCATGATGATGGATCCAAACCTTTAAGTGATGATGGAAAGAAGGTTGATGAAGATCCAAGAAAAGATAGTGAATGTAAAGATCAAGAGAAGGAAGATAATGTTAACAGCACTAACAATGTTAATACTGCTGGTAATGTTAATACTATTAGTTCAACTGTTAATGCTGCTGGCACAAATGAGGTTAATGTTGTTGGTGGAAAAACAAGCATTGAACTTCCATTTGATCCAAATATGCCTGCTTTGGAAGATGATAGCATATTTGACTTCTTAAGAGATGATGAAGATGATGGTGCAGTGGCTGACATGAACAATTTGGATACAACAATCCAAGTCAGTCCTAATCCAACTACAAGAATTCATAAAGATCATCCTCTTGATCAAGTGATTAGAGATTTGCAATCAGCTACACAAACAAGAAAGATGTCAAAGAATTTGGAGGAACATGGGTTTGTTAGTACTATTCAACAAAGAACAACCTATAAATTGAACTTGTCATCTCAAACTATGTTGTATTGCTTGATGTTTTTTTATCACTCAGGCATAATGAAGACTCTGAAAAGGTAATGTCGCATGATAGTTGAGAAGGTCAAGTGATCGCGGAGTGTAGAGTCTTCAGGGAAGAGCTTTAATTGAAGATTCAAAGTTAGCTCAAGAAGTTTGACTTTAGGGATGTTTACTGAATGGAAAGAGTGGAGTTACGAGGATCTCAAATGGTCGTGGAGTTTCTGATTAGGTGTATCTACTCTCTCAATAAGGAAAAGGGGAATTATGATAAGAAATAAAGCAAGATTGGTTGCTCAAGGGTACACACAAGAAGAAGGGATTGACTATGATGAAGTCTTTGCCCCTGTTGGAAGAATTGAAGCAATTAGGCTATTGATTTAAGCTTATGCTTCATTTAAGATTTTGTTGTGGCGTATGAAAATGGGATGTAAAAAAAGTGCTTTTCTCTTGAGATAGATTTGAAGAAAAGAGGTGTATGTATGTTCAACCACCAGGATTTGAGGATCCCAAGACTTTCCTTTAGAGTATACAACGTTTGTGAAAACTGCACTGCTAAGGGACCTAAGTCAAGCGTCCTGAGCAGCTTGGTATGAAACCGTTGTTCACATAAGAGTTTATGTTGTAGAACAATGGGGTTGCGTCACAAGAGGTATCTCTCTCATTCATCGAGACCCCTAAGGTAATTACATTCGCAAAAGGCTGACATAATGGTGGAAGATTTGCCTTGTGTCCATCAGGGTTTGTAGGATAGTTGTCATCTGTTTGGGCGCTCATAGAAAAGTAGCGTATGCACAGTATACATTTGCAAGGAATAGGAGCAAGCGAAATTTGCAGTTGAGTGTCTATCGGAGAACTTTACATTCTTCTTGGGAGGGTTTACATGTGAAGCAGATGAGAGAGGAGTGGAACCCAACAAAAAAAGAAAAAAAGAGTCTTCACTTGAACCCATAAGATGAATTGTGAAATTCCCAAGTCGTGCTTTAATTTTTTAAAGAGCCGGCAGGTTGCCTTGTTTTTTTTTTGGACTTTCTTAACTCCGCACTCTCGGTATGATTTTTAGAGCGAAAGAAAATAAATAACAAAACTTCCATAGTCATATATTTTCAAAAGAATTGAGCCCAAGGAGAAAAGACCTCAACTCATTAATGTTTGAAGAAACCGGGAGAAGATAAAAAAAAACAAGCAAGTGCTGGAAAACTTTTTTGATATAATCAAAGGCTTAGCATAGATCCAGAACTTTTGCTCTCACAAAATCCTTTTAGAAGTTGATACCTACCTTCAGTGCAAAATCAAAGGAGGTTTAACCCTAAATCCACGACGTACATTAAGAAAAGAAGTAGAAAAACATTTCTTGACGCGGGATTGATTTATCCAATTTCGGATAGTCCAAAGGGTTAGTCCATTCCATCATTTATCCATATATCAACACAAATTTTATTGGTAATGACCCTACATACAACCCAATAATCAAAATTAATCATTTATCCACTACCCCCTCCACTTCATTTAATTTATATAAATAAACTCAAAACCCCAATAACAAAAACAAATACATCCCCAATAACCTCCCAAAATCCCTAAACCAAACAATTCCCACACATAACTATACTAAACTCTTTATTTATTCTTTACTTTAATTTATTAACTTACATTACTAATTTATACCAAGTACTATTAATTACAATTTCTTTTTTACATTTTAAATTAAAATATAAAACAATATCTCCAGTAGTAAATCATAATGAAGACCTAACCGACTCCATCAGTATATCACTGTGTCAACTCTAACTACCCTCACCAAAATTTTCAAAACCCTATATCTCTAGCCCCTGACATACACTACTGTCCCACCTACCCACATCCGTGTTGCTCCTCCATACACCCTACCTCGTTCCTAACAGAAACTCTGTCTCAGTTGTACCCCAGCTGACATGCTATCCGTGACTATTCATATAATCCACTGTGAGACTCACTTAACACCCTGATCCTTGAAGACCCAATCTCTTCCTGAAAACTCAGAACCCAACAAGACCACCTCAGTCATCTTGTGAGACCCAACAGACATGAAATGTCCGTGCTGTAATTATCAATCCCAGTTCGTATATATGTCAACCCTACAAACCACACACATCGCTACTAGACCAAGACAAACAAGCTCACAGTGTATCCACTTTTCAGAAATCAAATAAAAAGGACCAACCCACATGTCTCCCTCACTCCCCCGTGTAGTTGTTTATACACATCATTATACTCACCCCTTAGTCAAATACCCAATTAAATCCATGTAATTAATCTGACTGTGATACACAGATGATGGAGATCAAATATAATCCTCTGTGTGTCAGTCCATTACTGACAAGAGTTCACATAGATAGTCAACCTACAATTGACTTGAGTACTGTTTTTTGTGTGCACCTAAGACATCCTCATTTAAGATCACACTAACAACACTATAACAATCCAAAATCATGATGTCCGCAGCACCCACATCTAAGTGTGTATCTGTCAAACAGAGTGCGTTAACTCAACAACCCCGTTAATCCATATATGTGCTATGTGCATAATTACTAGTCACGCGTCAGCACACTGAAATTAAGACAGTCTTTGTGTATGTCAAATGAAAACTCCACACAACACTCATAATGTGTGAAGATCCATATGTGTGTGATAAGTATAATAATGTTGTATACATCCTCACCAGGCATAATGTTAAAAGACAGTGTTATACAAAAGACGATCCAACCTAACAACTAATGCTATGACCTGGAACCGAATAAAAAACAGTGACCACTAGTGTTGAACTATCAATCAGTCACTCTAGCTAGTATATAATCTATGCTATCTAATTGTCCTAAGAGAACGTACTCTTTGACTAGATGAGTATATCTGACAACAGTAGTACACTCCTTCGTATTCCACATTCTTTTCACCAAAACCCATGTAAATATCAGATTTGATAAAGCTATAGTTTGATACACAATACAATCTGCTATATAATATAAAAATACATCAAACACGTAACAATAGTGGAATAATACAATAAAATTTACAGTTTCAAAAAAAAAAATAAGTTCATTTATGTCTATCGCGTGTTGATACTTTGTGGTATGACGCTCTGTAAAGTGAATTAGATATTATTACGAGATAATACTAGATGATGTTACTAAGATAGTTGCACTAATATCTAGATACTGACCATGTTGAGACAATCTTTTCCTAAACAACATGCTGATTCGGAGTTTTAGTTCGCTTGTATTGTGTGTGTAGAAATAAAGACAGTAGAACGGTTATACTATGTATGTTATATTTTGTGTTGTGTAATGTAGTACTAAGAATCTGGCTGTGTGTTTGCTCGTGATGTTTGGTCTCCTGAGTATCCATGGTTTGACGATAAGTGAAAATGATAAACTAAAAGAGTGGTTAGAGATAGATTGAGGAGAGCTTGGGTGTCTGATAAGATCTTGGATATATGGTGACGGAGATGTCTGATGTGTCGGAGCTATACCAGTTCTAATGTGTGTGGATGTGCTAGCCACTTAAGACTTTCTTTATTCGAAAATCATGTGCGATGCAAGTGATTATTAGACATCGGGTGCGGTTCTAGGGCAAGGATTGAGTAAGAATATTTTGACCAGATTCATTATGCAGAAAGCTAGCGATGACTGAAGCAGAGAATCAATTAACAACAAAACCGAAAAAGAAAAGAGACTTGCAGTTGTTTATGCTTTCAGAGATGTCTTCGAATCATATCTAATCATGTAGATCAAGATTGGAGGTTTTTACGGACCACTCCGCTTTTTGAAATTACCTTAATCAAAAAAGATAGATGCACCGAGCTGTTACCTACTACTGGGATTGGCTTGATGAGGAATGTATTGTTTTGTGTCTAGTCGGTACTTCGATGGTGAGGGGTCGTTGTCTGGTGTTAGCAGTTCGCTAGAGCTTAAAGTCGCTTCGCGCTGGAGATTGAGAACGCGTTCTTTTTATCTAACTTTCTAATTACAAACCCTAACTCAATTTTTTTTTTAAATTATCCATTATCAAAACCCACAATTTAAATGGAGACTCTAAAGTTTGCCAGATAATCATAATTGGTCGCATTTTTGTCTACCACAAGAGTGGATGGGTATTGAACAAATTGTGGTTTTTTTAAATGCACACCCTATAAGTTATTGCTATTATACGAATAATTCCGTTCTATATATATTTCTTGCATTGAACAGTTCTGGTCTACTGTTATGGCCAAAAATATCAATGGGGAAGAACAGTTACATGCCCTAGTAGATGACAAAAAGATAATCATCACTGAATCATCTGTTAGAAGAGATCTTCAACTAGCAGATGAGGAAGGTGTTGATTGTTTACCAAATTCTACCATTTTTGAAAAACTTACATTGATGAGGTATGAGAAAATTTCACAAAAACTTACTTTTTATAAACCATTCTTTTCCCCACAATGGAAATTTCTAATTTATATATTTTACAGTGTCTAAGTCCAAAGACTACTGTCTGGAATGAGTTTAGTAGTACTATGGCATCTGCCATTATCTGCTTAGCTACAAATCAGAAATTCAATTTTTCAAAATTCATTTTTGAAAGTATGATTAGAAACTTGGATAATTTGTCTGGCAAATTTTTGATGTATCCAAGGTTTGTACAAATATTTTTGGACCAACAACTTGATGGGATGCCAACTCATAAGAGAATATATATTGCACCCTCTCACACTAAAAAGATTTTTGGAAATATGAGAAGGGTAGGCAAAGGTTTTTCTAGTAGAGTAACACCTTTATTTCAAACAATGGTGGTATAAAACCAATCATAATTGGGTGAAGGTTCAGCAATTCCAACTGATCCCCATCACACACCTACCTTTATTCAACCATCTACTTAACCTCAAAAGATACAACAACCTAGGAAGCCTAAAAGAAAGGACACTCAAGTACCTCAACCTATTAATCATATTGAGAATGTTGTAGATGAGGCTGTCCATAAGGAGTTGGGTGACAGTTTGGTGAGGGCTGCGACTACTGCTTCTAGCTTAGAAGCAGAGCAAGACAGTGGTAACATAAATAAGACCCAATCTAAGGAAACACCTAATGAATCTAGTTCCCAAGGAACTAATTTAGGTGGTGGTCCCTGGTGCCAAGAAACCATGGGGATACTATTGCTCAAACTAGGTTTGAGAGTGTATCTAAATATTCTAATGATTCACTGCTCGCAAGAGGTAACACACTTCGAAGTGACAAGGATAGACTTAAACTTAATGAATTGATGACATTATGTACCACTTTACAAATCTGGGTTCTTGATTTGGAGAAGACAAAGACCACTCAACATAATGAGATTGCTAGTTTGAAAAGGAGGGTCAAGAAGCTTGAAAAGAAAGATAGGTCAAGAATTCATAGGCTGAAGAGATTATAAAAAATTGGTTTGACTGCTAGGGTAGAATCCTCTGATAATGAAGAAAGTTTGAATTAGGATGCATCCAAACAGGGGAGGATTGATGTTATTCATGAAAATAAAGAAATTACATTGGTTAGTGTTCATGCTGTGAATGTTTTTGCTGGTGAGGAGGTGTTTGCTACAACTGTTGATGATATTACTTTGGCTCAAGTACTTGAAGAAATGAAAAGTATAAAACCCAAGAAAAAAGGGGTTGTTATACAAGAGCTGGGTGAATCTACAATAACAATATCTTCACAACTATCTTTACAACAATCACATGACAAAGGTAAAGGGATATTGATAGAACCTGTAAAGCCTATGAACAAGAAAGATCTAATCAGGCTTGATGAAGAAACTGCTTTGTGAGTCCCTAAACAAATAGATCTTTGTAGCCTATGAAGGATGATAGCCAAGATTTATAAATACAACTGACTATATAGAAACACTGATTATGAATACAATATGTTGATGCGGAATCTCAACACAAGTACTAAGAAATGTATAAACTAATTAACAATTTTCTTAATAGTTTGGAACTATTACAGATTCGTACCTAACTATTTGAGATATATATTGTATGAGATATCTTATAGGAGTCTATTAACTAGGCCCAAGGGATCCTTTTATAAACTAAGGATAAACCCTATACAAGGACAGGATTACATACGTTAACTTATCTTTTCTAAGATTCTCATAAATCTCTTAAACGGTACTAAAACTATTTTTCTAACTAACGGTACTAAACTACTCGTCAGTACTTACAGTTTGTACTGTCGTATAACTATAACTAACTGCTACTAACTATTTGTAACTGTCGGTTACTAAACTTACTAAACATAAATCCCACCTTCCCCCCCCCCCCCCCCCCCCTCTTATCAATCCTCCTTAAACCTGACTGTTGACGAACTCATTTTAACCTTCATGTTTCTTCAAATTTATCTTTCCTTCTTTAAACTTCGAGGCATTGTCTATCCAATCACTCTTATCATTTCTTGATCTTGTAAACTTTATCATCTGCAGCAGCAACTTAGCTCTTCCTCAGCATCTCTGCAACTATCTTTTCAGCTACTATCCAACTAAGTAGGTGTGTTGTTATTTGGCAAACTACACCATTAACCGGATTTGTGTTTTTACAGGTGGCGTTTGCTTGGGATAGTTAAATCTTCTTTTTTTCAAAACATGGTGAGTTAATTACCATACAATTTTGGTGTAAAATGTCATCCATCAACGGAATTGATATTGTATTTAAAATACGTTTGCATTTGGATAGCCAATGACTTCATTGTAATTTATGGTGCATTGATAAACCATATTGTTTTTAGCAAAACTATCAGCGATTTCAACAGTTATTTAGATTTAGTCTTTTACCATGACTGTTAGATTCATGGAATAGCAACCATTTACTCAGAGCAAGGTGAGTTGATTAACCTACAAATTTGGTAAATTGTCAACCATAAACGGATTTGAGAAGGGGTGTCCTTTTTTACCACAAAGCGTTTGTTATGGACTAGGCCCGTTATTATGCTTATAAGATGGTGAATGAGATAACCAGTTGTTGTGTGGTGGTTAGCCAACTCAAAACCTTTTCATATCCCATCAATTTACTCTTCAGATTCTAACTCTGTAAGTCATCTTCTGACTAAAATTTAATAACTCCAATGCATAGTACTCTCTTCTCAGACTATAATTTTCAATTTCAGCCTCTGCTTCAGTACTTCCTTTCTCAAAGGATACTTTCTTATCTACAGCATATGGAAGATAAACTGTGTCAGTCATAAAGCATGTACTTCCTGAGAACCATGAATTCCAACTCACAATTTCAATCTGATGTGCATTCAAAAACTCATTTTCATATCATGGATTGAACATTACCATCAAATCTCCCCAAAGTACTTTGTCAATAAAACCTTCGGCATTCTCATTCTTGGTATTTTTCCATTACAGTTGATACACCAGGCATTCAGTTATTCTCTAATCAAATATGGACTAATACTGTATCACAAAGTACTAATGTATCTCTTTGTCCATTATCATAATCACACATTTAAATTAAATCTTTTGGTGTTCAGTTGATCATCAGTTTTTTTGTGGTTTTGCTCCAAGGACAACTTGTTACATGCTTTGATTGGATATTTGTGTCAAGGAAATTATAGGTCCACTTCTTTTTTCTTCTCTCTTGAGATATAGTTAAATTACAATCTTAGTTCATATTTCTTTGGTCTTATCATCTTCAGATGAGTGTTTCTGAATATATCTTCTTTTCCTGGACTTTATCTTTTTCCTTGTACAAGTTTTCTTTTTTAGTATCTCTTTATCTTTCATTTCTCCTGAAATTCTTCTCTTGCTTTCTCCTTGATCACTTCACTTTTTAGATAATAAACTCTTTTCATTTCATTCTTCTTGATAACTTTCATCTTTAGCCGACCAATAGAGTTTGTATTTTCAGCAGCCTCTTAATCTTTTCATACAAAGCTTGTATCTTCCTTCTAACTTCTTGAGTTTCCAATTCAGCATGTTTGTAGTTTCCCCCATGTTCAAGTTAAAGGTATCATTTGATTTTGAGTTGATTCTTGGTTGGTGGTTTATCCTTATAGCTTTTTCGATCTCTTGTGAGAAGGCACTTTCTTTGAGCAGTAATTGTGTCATGAAGGTCATGAAGGAACTTAGCTCTTTCTTCTATTGTAAATTGCTCTCTTTCTTGTTCTTGAAGTTTCTCAGCAAGAAGTCTATCTGCCTCAATCCTTGCTTTTATATCATCAAAGTCTCTTATAAGATCTTCATTTGCAGCATTTTCTTCAGCAATTCTGTTTCTCTCCTCTTCAGCTTCCCACTCTTCTTGCACTTTCCTAGCCAACTCTTCATCACTTTCAAGCTGCTTAAACTTCTTCTCAGCTTGAGGAATACCATCAGATTCACTTTCAGATTCATCCTCCTCTTCAATCTTCTTCTTCCCTTTGTCTTTTGGATCAATCTTTGGAAGAGGCTTTAATGTGAGAAGTGATCTTGTAGAAGTAGGCCTAGGTCTATCAGTTTCTTCAACATCCTTCAACTCTACACCTTTCTCTTTTTCTTTAGAAACAGCTTTGGCTTGACTCATGTTGAGGAGAACTTTAGCTATTGTTTCATCATCTCCAAATATCATAGAAGTGGGTGTTTGAGTGGATGTTTGAGTGGCTTGAGTAGCAATTTCTTCCTCAGTTTGATCTTCAGTACCTTTTATTTGCCCATCAGTACTTTCAACTTTCTCTTCAGTACCTTCTCTTTGCTCTTCAGTACCTTCAAAGATCTCTTCAGTACCTTCATTTTTCTCTTCAGTACCCTCATTGTGCTCTTCAGTACCTTCAACTTGTTCATCAGTACCTTCAATTTGCCTGTCAGTACTAACTTTGGATCCGTCAGTACTAACTATTGGTCTGTCAGTACTAACTTTCTCAAAGTCGGTACTAACTCCTTCCTTGTCAGTACTAACTACATCTTCAGTACTAAGTCTAACTTCATCAATCTCCTTGTCTTCATCCACCATTTCTCTTGTCCTCCCTTCACTTTGAGCATTCTCTGTTTCCATGTGATCAATTGTATCTTCAGGCATTACATCAAACAGAGGATCTCTTTGAACTGATGATTCTCCTTTTGCAAACTTCCTCCCTTGTTTGGATACAGACTCTTTGTGCACCCTATGTTTCTTTGAGAAGCTCTTCCTTGGGAATCTTTGCTTCAATGAGACACTTTTCAGATATGCTTTATGGTGTTTGATGACAGGTTTAGCTTGCTTCTTGAGCTTTGTGATCTGAGCCTTCAAGGCTTGTATTTCCTTGGCCTGATCTGAAACCTGTTTACATAAAGATAGACAAAGATCATAGACACCTTGGATGGTCATGTCACCCTCATTCCCTGAAAGGGATTTATCACTGGATGAATGACCTCCAAGATTCTCACCAGAAGTTTCTGGGATAGAATCAGGAATGGTAGTGGGAGGTGAAGGTCTTGGGGATGGGTCAGGCTGATGCTCAATAGGTACCTCACTAGTTTGAGCAGGGGATAAGTCAGGCTGTGGCTCAAGAGGTACTTCACTAGTGGGAGCAGGAGAGGGTGTAGGTAGAGCTTCAGATGGTCTTTCTGAAGAAGCACCCTCATCCTGAGTTGGTTGTACCAACATAGTAGCAAACAAAGGGGTTACTTTCCCTGAGAAATGCTTACCCTTCTTAACCATGAAAGAAAAAACTTTACTAGTTAAAGTATTTACAGGAAAATGATCTAAAGGTACAGACACATCAACTAGTTGGTTACCTAAAAAGATAGAAATAAAACGTGGGTACATTACAAACTTCTTCTTAGCATCTAAATGTCTAAGCATACCATCAAAAATTAATTTAGAAAAATTATACTTCTGATTAGATGTTAAACAAATGACAGCAGTGGCAATGTTTGTAGGAATTTGATCCCAAGAGGTGCTTTTGGAACTAAGACAATGATTAATTGTATGAAATAAAAACCTCCATTGGGGTGAAAACAAAGCTTTATTAAATGTTAACACTGTTAAATCCCCCTCATACCCCATTTGCTGTATAGCATCAAATATATCCTGATTAGGTAATGAGTCTATCCCATCAGCATCATCAAAAAGAAGATCACTTCTTATTAATGCCTCAGAGATAGACACAGACTTGCCAGCTATTTTGGCAGTAATGTGCCTAACATTGTTGATTGTTTTAGACTTAGCAGACGTCCAAAACTGTTCAATAAATGTAGTGGATACTACAGGACTTACAGTGAGAGCATGATGAATGGAACTTCGCTTAAGGAAATCAATGATCTCGTGAAACTCTACATTCCCTTCAGACTTCTCTAAGTATGCGACCATGTTATGCTTCGGACATGAATCAAGAACAACCATTTTTCTTGAAATAGATATCATCGTGAAAATAGAAATTAGGGCTTGTAAGTGCGAATGTAGTTTAGAGAGAGAATGCGTACGAAACTGCGTAACTGAAATGGGTTTATATAGGTTTAGGAGACCTAATTTCAAGGAAACCGTTTCAATTTACACTTTGTACCCTCGTCGGTATTTTTCTTTAACATCTCTAAAGTGGTACAAACTTTGCCCAACGGTACTAACTTTACACTGGCGGTACTAACATTTGTCCAATCAAAAAATGAACAATGCAGGTAACTGGAGTGCTTCAGTACCATCAATAACTCTTCTTTTTGACTCTCTAAACTCTATCAAATCTTTGGAAATGCATCACTTAAGGTTAACCTGTTTCTTTATACAAACTTTACAACACATCATATTGCCTCCCTTGAACCAATGCAGCTTATGGATTTATCATCCCAATATTAACAACCAAGAACTAAAACCTGCTAACATCAAATGCCTTGGTTAGTAGATCAGCTACATTGTCATCAGTGTGGATTTTAAGCACCTGGATAAGTTTCTTCTCATAAGCATCTCTTATGAAGTGGTGCCTAATAGCAATATGCTTTGTTTTGGAATGATATACTGGATTCTTTACAATGCATATGGTGCTTTCATTATCAATGTAGATCTTTGTGTTCATGAAGTTGAACCCATAGTCTAACATTTGATTTTGAATCCACAAAACTTACCCACAGCAGCTTGCAGCAGCAACATATTCTGCCTCTGTAGTAGAAGTAGCCACAATGGTTTGCTTTTTGCATTGCCAAGAAATGAGTCTCCTGCCAAGAAATTGACAACCTCCTATTGTGGATTTCCTGTTAAGATTTACTCCAACATAGTCACTATCTGAGTAGGATTCCAGGTCAAATAAAGACACTCTAGGATACCAAAGACCCAGTTTGGGTTTGCCCGTTAGATACCTAAAAATTCTCTTGACAGTACTTAAATGGGAGGACTTTGGAGTGACCTGAAACCTAGAACAAGCACAGACTGCAAACATAATATCAGGCCTAGAAGCAGTCAAGTACATTAAAGAGCCAATCATGG
Source organism: Tanacetum coccineum (assembly GCA_026074375.1). Lineage (NCBI taxonomy): Eukaryota > Viridiplantae > Streptophyta > Magnoliopsida > Asterales > Asteraceae > Tanacetum > Tanacetum coccineum. Next base: position 62,892 of record BQNB010003749.1, read on the forward strand.
ACCTATAGAGATGGACATCCACATCACTGGCTTCCTCATCCTTGACTAAAGGCTTCTGAGTCTCAATAGGTGTACTAGCAGTCTTAACATTTGCAAAGTCAAACTTCTTCAGGATTTCTGCAACATATTTATCCTGACTAATAAAGATACCATCTTCCTTCTGTTTGACTTGTAATCCAAGAAAGAAAGTAAGCTCTCCCATTGAACTCATCTGAAATTTACTCTTCATTAATGCTTCAAACTCATCACACCAAGATTTCTTTGTAGACCCAAAGATGATATCATCCACATAGACTTGAACTAGTATGATATCATGTTTGTCCTTCTTTATGAAGAGAGTTTTGTCAATTGTTCCTCTTCTGTATCCATTCTTCAATAAAAAAGTAGATAATGTAGCATACCAGGCTCTAGGAGCTTGATGTAGCCCATAGAGAGCTTTTACAACTTTGTATACTTTCTGAGGATATTTAGGATCTAGAAAACCTGGTGGTTAAGATTGTTAGGATCTAGAACTAGATAGATCTTCTAGCCTTTGTGGTTGTATAGTACTTATGTAATCACAAGTATATACGT